>BGPR01000485.1:247351-316998 GCA_013235015.1 Araneus ventricosus
TTATTCTTTTACTAGGCCCATCTCTTAACTGCTGCAAAATCCTTTCAGAACCAGGGAAACATCCGTCTTTCATTTTCCTTTCGCCTGTCATAAATAACGACAAAAAGTAAAATTATCGTAAAATATGCATTAAACTATAATTAAAAATATTTATAGTTGTTTAGCGAAATCAAAAAAGGGCTGCATCGAATATCACTGAAAAGCATGCTTTTTCGGTTGATTGGTTATTTTTTTCAATTAAATTAATTTTTATTAAATCAATGCTTTCTAAATTCTGAATTAAGTTATCAGCAACTTTTTAATTGTATATGTGCGTCTTTAGATAAGTGTAACCTCAGAGAAGAGGATAATACCTTTTAACTGATGAAGATAATTCAATTTATTCAATCAATAATTAAAATTATTTAATAATTTATTGAAATAATTTAATTTATTTCATTAATAATTGCAATTATTTAATTTATTTCATTAATAATTGAAATTATTTAATTTATTTCATTAGTAATTAAAATTATTTAATAATTTATTGAAATTTTTTAAGATACTAAATGATACTCGAGACATCGTCCGCATAATAACACATTATTGGTTTCTCATTGCTCGGGATAAAATAATTTCATGTCTTTATAGTTTGAATGCAAAAAATACTTTTATATGACGTAATATAATAGACAAAATCCTTCTGTCATTTGAAATGTTTAATTAGAATAAAATATCAAGTGAAGTAATGGATTTTAATTTTCTCCATTAAGTTACTAATAATTTTAAAAAAATGGCATGTAATTTAATTAAGTATTGTGAAGTTTCAGATTTATTTGTATAGCTAAGCACTCTACGAAATTCCAGCAAAAAATCTTTTTATCCTTTCCTCGCCTTTATTTTTAATTAAAATGAGAAAATCTGTCACACGAAAGATTTTTAAGATCTCGTAGTTTCTCAAACATTAGAGACTGTCCGAAATGATTTTTAAAAACAGCATAAAACTAAATTCTTATTAGTTATGATTAATATTTTAAGTATGATACAAAAAAGAATGATACAGAGTAAATCAACATTTAAATCTCTATAAACCGTAAAAGCCGTAGTAAAGTTTTGAATCAATTTTTAATTAATAGTAAACCTCAGAACAATTTTCCAAGTTAACGAAATTATAATAAGATAATATTTTTCAATATCATTAAGGTAAAAAAGAAATTTTATTTAAATATATTTCTTTCTCATGCTTTGACTATTTTATAATCAATTTATTAAACAAATCTTGGACACTACCATGCTATTTTCTATGGAATAAAAGCAAAGTTTTTAATTAATGAAAAATTCAGGGCTTGATATTTCAGTCGGGTACTGACATTTAGTACCATAAAGACAGATCTGCTGAATAAAACACTTGAACCTTTGCAAGTTGTTGGACACATGACACACAAAATATGCCCTAATTTTCTCTATCATTGAAAGGTCACAAAGCATTTTAAATTATCAGAAAAACAAAGAAATTTCGCTTGTAAAAACTGTAATAAAAGAATCCATCCAAGCAGACGTTATCAAGGGTTACCTGCTTGGCATGGGTACAAAAATGTTTTGTCTGCCTTTGTTTTCGTTTGCAGCAGCATCCTGATAGCTACAGAAACATTGTGATATTTTTAAGAGGGTTTTTTATTTTCATATTTTGTTTGATTTTTAATCTTTATATATTGAAGCGTGACAATATACCAGATAGGGCATAATATTGTTGCGAACATGGAAAGTCGCATCCCAGCAATGTTAGTCTGATGGTTGAGAAGAGAGTTTTACAAGGTTAAGCATGGAGTGACAGACAGCGCCTGTTCCGGGATCCCTCACATGGCGACCATTTTGGCGATTTGGCGAAAAATTTGGCGACCTTGGCGACAAATAGATAATTCCAGAAAATGCAACCCTTTTCTCGATGTTTCTATTAGGAAAGGGAAAACACGAGAAAACTTCATGTGACGTCACGGCCTGTCAGAGAGAGTATATACAGATGGCGCCTGGATCAGAGGAGCAGTGTTGATCCATTGGGAACGCCTTTAGAGCTTCGTCCGCAGTGCTAGATAGGAAGCTGGTGAGCTGAGCGCTATTGAAAGTGCAGTTATTGTCGTTACTAGTTATTTGCTGACTGTTTGCGTTCTTAAATCTCAAAGTGCTGAACTATTATTACCTGTAAATTGTTGTCTATTTACATTGGTAATCTGTGCAAGAAATATTGTTTCCTGTACCTGTGCTACGCGTTTTCCTGTATATTTGTAAATAAACCTTCATTCTCCATTATCCTGCGTGTTAGACTGTTTACACCATACACCCACGGAAAGACTTTTTGCAACACTGGTGTCAGAAGTGGGGTAGTTGTGTATGGTGAATACGAGATCTCAGACGAAGATGGCTGAGAACGCTGATCTGCTTGCTCTGCTAACCGAGATTAAGAAATCTTTGGAGAAAGTACAAGACAGAATAGAAAAGAGATGCGATCTGGACAAGAGGAAATGAAGAAGGGACAGGAAGATATGAAAGCCGGATTGGAAAAGAGAATAGAGCAAAGCGAAGCGGAAATGAGGAAAGGACAAGAAGAAATGAAGAATCAGATCCAATCACATGTCTAGAATCAAGTCGGCGAAATTAAAGACCATGTCAACAGTTGCATAGAGAGAATAGATGAAGACATCCAAAGCGTGAAAAGAGAGATTGGTGAGGTTAAAGGCGAATTTTAAAGGAATACCGAGGAAGTAGAAGAAAAAGTTCAATTGAAGATCGGCGACATAGAGAAAAGGCTTTGTGAACTAGAGGACAGACCACTCAATTTCCCGGCAAATCCAGAGCTCACGTATTCCAGGACAACTGTCAAATCCCTGACATTCGACGGGCAAACGTCTTGGACTGTTTTCAAAACTCAGTTTGACGTTGTGAGCTCTGCGAACGGATGGAATAATCGTGCGAAGGCCAGTCAACATGTGGCCTCTCTCCGAGGAGCAGCGCCGGAGGTTCTTCAAGGAATAACTTCTGATAAGTTGACGGACGTTACGACCATCGAGAACGCTCTAGAAGCCCGATTCGGAGATAGTCACTTTATCCAGTTTTATAGGACTGAATTGAAGACGAGACGGCAGAAGCCAGGAGAAAGCTTTCAGGTATTATCCGCCGATGTGGAGCGACTAATGAGACAAGCCTACGCCGAGTGCCCTCAGGATGTCCGAGACAGCCTATTGCCAAGTACTTTGTCGACGCTATCACAGATGAAGATACTCAGCACGCAACAAGGTTGATGGATGCCAAAGACTTGAAATCGGCTTTGGCATATAGCATGAAGTATGAGGCTGCGAAAACTGTTTCCAAAACATCCAGAAATGCAAGATTGATAGAGATAGAGGATGGTACTGGGAAAGAAAAAGATGAAAAATTCGACTGTTTACTGAAAACTTTGGAAAAATCATTAAACAGTCATGTTGCTGGGAAGAAGACTCCTCGACGAAATCCGAACGTGACTTGCTGGAAGTGTAACAAAAACGGGCACGTACAGAGGGATTGCCAGACTATTTCGTCCAACCAGGAAAACTAATGTATGGCCGTCTTACGGGGCGAAGGCTGCCTTTTCTCAATAAAGCCCCCGAGGAATGACTGAAAATTTCCGCACTTTGCGGAGGAACAAATGGACTCTGCTTGGAAGGATCTATTTGCGGCATCCCTTGTTTCATGTTGGTGGACACCGGTGCCAATGTCAGTCTCGTAAGAACAGACTTGGCCCAGATATTGAAGGAGAATTTTATTTACACGGCTCCTAACATTCCTTTAAAGACCGCTACTGGTGAAAAGGCGGAAATCCACGGGAAACTGGATGCAGCAATTGAGTGCGGATCCAGAAAATTCCAACACAGAATCTACGTAGCTGACATCACTGACCCCTGTATTCTCGACCTGGATTTTCTACAAAAATTTAACTTCACGGTAGACTTGGAGAAGAACGAGATTCGGACAGGAGGAGAGGAAATTCCTTTGTTTTCAGCCAGTGCAGAGCATTCAAAGTTATACTCTGTATTGGTTAAAGAGAAAAATATTATACCAGCAAGATCGCAATGTCTGATCCAGGGAGTCCCAGAAGTTTCTGGAAAATTCAGATACGCCGTAACAGACTTTCCTAGCCAAGTTTCCCAGAAAGGTGTACTCGTGGCGGCCACACTCGTTGATTTAAAAAGAGAAGCCATTCCCGTTCGAGTTCTGAATGTGGACAATAAACCCAAGACCGCCGATAAAGGAGCTGTTATTGCGACGTGTGAGCCAGTGGTGGATATCGTTGCTTGTCCTCAAGAATTTTCCAAATCACTACGTCTCCCGTCAATCTTCGAGAATCTTGAAGTGCTTAATGAAGAACAGCGAACAGCAGTGAAGGAATTGCTTCAAGAATTTCAGAACTTGTTTTCTACTAGTTACTCTGATGTCGGCCGCTGCAATATGACACAACACAGAATTAATACAGGTAATCATCCACCAATCAAGCAATATCCGAAATGTTTTTCTCTTGCAAAGAAAGAGGATGCGGAGTGCCTAGTTAAAGAGATGGTGGATAACGGAATAATAGAAGAATCGTCAGGACCTTGGACTTCGCCGATTGTGTCTGTTAAGAAGAAAGATGGGTCGACACGTTTCTGTGTTGACTATAGGAAGTTAAACGAGATTACGATAAAGGATAGTTATCCTCTACCACGGATAGACGACACCCTGGATGCTTTGAACGGAAGCCAATGGTTTTCGACATTAGACTTAAAAATTGGATACTGGCAAGTCGAGATCCAACCTGAAGATAAAGAAAGGACAGCCTTCACCACCGGACAAGGACTCTGGCAATTTAAGGTAATGCCTTTCGGACTTTGTAACGCCCCTGCCACATTCGAACGATTAATGGAGACAGTATTGCGTGGACTTACGTCTGAAGCCTGCCTAGTTTATCTTGATGACATTATTATAGTAGGACGAACATTTCAAGAACATCTTAATAATATTCGTAAAGTATTCCAGAGACTGCAAAAAGCTGACCTTAATGTAAGTCCAAAGAAATGCAGATTCGACCAAAAGGAAGATTCTTATCTTGGACACATAATTTCAGCAGACGGAGTTAAAACCGACCCAGAAATGACTAAGGCAGTAGTTTATTGGCCTCGTTCAGAGACAGTACACGATCTCCAAAGTTTCCTTGGACTTTGCACCTATTACCGTCGTTTTGTAAGGAGTTTCTCTGCAATAGCAATACCCCTACATAAACTAACTAAAGCTAGATCAAACTTTAATTGGACCGAAGAATGCGAGAAATCTTTCAATAGTCTAAAACAGGCTTTGATAACTTCCCCTGTCTCGACCTATCCCCGGACTGACAAGGAATTTATCTTGGATGCAGATGCTAGTAATGAAGGAATAGGAGCCGTGCTTTCTCAGAAGATTGGAAACGAAGAGTGTGTGATCGCTTACTTCAGCAAAAGCTTGGGTAAGACAGAAATAAATTATTGTGTCACGCGTGAAGAATTACTAGCCATTGTGAAATCTATAGAGCATTTCCATCACTACCTCTACGAACGGAAATTTCTTCTCCGGACTGATCATGCTTCCCTCAGATGGCTTTTGAATTTTAGGGAACCTGAAGACCAGATAGCTCTCTGGATCCAAAGACTGCAGGAATATGACTTTGAAATCCAGCATCGCAAGGGAACCTCTCACGGATGTGCTCTCTGGAAGACTCTGTAAAGAGAGCTGTAAACATTGCACGAATGCAGAGAAAAAGTTCGGAATGGAAACAGACAACAAAGTTTTAACAACTGAGGATCCCTGGTCTTCAAGTGACGTCCAAAAGGCGCAGCTAGAAGATCCTGCTATTAGGCCAATTCTGGAGAAGAAACTAAATTCGAAAGATCAACCATCTTGGCAAGAAATCGCCCCGGAGAGTCCTGCAACAAAACGATAGTGGGCTCTTTGGGACTCCTTACACATTAAGGTTGGTGTTTTATATCGCAAGTGGGAGAGTGACGATGGAAGCTCTTGTCCCTGGCAACTAATTCTCCCGAAAAGCAGAATTCAAGAAGTTCTGCGAGAGACTCATGACAGTCCAAGTGGAGGCCATTTTGGAGTTATGAAAACTTTGAGAAAAACCCGAGAGCGATTCTATTGGGATAGACTTCGCGCCGACGTCGAAAAATGGTGCAGAGAATGCCACGCTTGCGGAGCCCGAAAAGGACCCAAAACAAGAACTAAAGGCCGTTTACAGCGCTATAATGTGGGCGCACCTTTCGAAAGAATGGGTTTAGATATTTTAGGACCTCTTCCTGTAACGACAAATGTCAATCGGTATGTACTGGTATTGATGGACTATTTTACTAAATGGCCAGAAGCAATCCCCATTCCAGATCAGGAAGCCTCGACTGTGGCTGAAGAACTTGTTCGAGCATGGATTTCGCGTTATGGCGTATCTATGATATTACATTCGGATCAAGGTACAAATTTTAATTCCGCTCTCTTTACTGAGCTCTGCAAACTTTTAGGAATTCTGAAGACTCGAACGACGGCGTTACATCCTGAGTCCGATGGCATGGTCGAGAGGTTTAATCGAACGATTTTAAATCATCTATCTTTATTTGTATCGAAGAATCAGACTAACTGGGATACACATTTACCCCTCTTTCTTTTGGCCTATAGGAGCGTAGACCATGAAGTGACCGTATTCACTCCAGCAGATATGCTTTTTGGTCGAACACTGCGATTGCCATGTGATATCCTATTTGGACGATCAAGTGATACGCCTCCCTCACTGAATGAATACCTGAATAATTTAGAAGAACGTTTGGAAAACGTACATGCGTTTGCCAGAGAGCGAATTAAATTGGCGAGTGAGCGAATGAAGACTCGCTACGATTCCGGAGCAACAGGTCATCATTTTAAGGAGGGAGATCAAGTCCGGATGTATAACCCGAAGCGACGGAGGGGTCTGAGCCCGAAATTACAGCAGAACTGGGAAGGACCTTATACTAACTTCAAGAAACTGAACGATGTTATCTACAGAGTTCAGAGGTGGTGTATTGCCACTCCAAAAGTCATTCACATTAATCGGCTAACCCCCTACCGGTCTACTGATCACAGTTCGATGTAATGAGACTGCCGGGACGTCAGTATTTGAAAAGGGGAGAAGTGTTACGAACATGGAAAGTCGTTTCCCAGCAATGTTAGTCTGATGGTTGAGAAGAGAGTTTTACAAGGTTAAGCATGGAGTGACAGAAAGCGCCTGTTCCGGTATCCCTGACTTGGCGACCATTTTGGAGACTTGGCAACAAATTTGGCGACCTTGGCGACAAATCGATGATTCCAGAAAATGCAACCCTTTTCTCGATATTTCTATTAGGAAAGGAAAAACACGAGAAAACTTCATGTGACGTCACGGCCTGTTGGAGAGAGTACATAAAGAATGTGCCTGGATCAGAGGAGCAGTGTTGATCCATTGGGAACGACATTAGATCTTCGCCCGCAGTGTTAGTTAGGAAGCTGGTGAGCTGAGCGCTATTGAAAGTGCAGTTATTGTCGTTACTATATTTGCTGACTGTTTGTGTTGTTAAATCTCAAAGTGCTGAACTGTCATTACCTGTGACTTGTTGTCTATTTACATTGGTAATCTGTGCAAGAACTTCTGTTTCCTGTATCTGTGCTACGCGTTTTCCTGCATATTTGTAAATAGACCTTCATTCGCTATTATCCTGCGTGTCAGACTGTTTACACCGTACACCCACGGAAAGACTTTTTACAACAATATCCATACCCCGTTGCATTGAACTAGACTGGTTTTTTGCGGCTACATCTGCGCGCAAATCCACCACCCGCAACACCACAACCACACTCACAGGCCTAACGTCTTCAACGGAGACCTCCAATCCCTTTCTCCCAACCATAGGGACACGCTGTGTCGAAACAATCACGTTCCCGTAGTCATTATTCTCTACCAGATAGGACTCGCTGTCAACACTCATTTTTTCTATTCTGCAATGGATTTGTAATCCGTTAATGACAGCAATTTCTACAACCATAATTAACTTAGCAATGTAAGTTTGAATATCCAAAATTCAATGTCCGGGTTAGGAGGATAAAAAAAAATCCAATTAATTTCGCAAAAGAAGAATAGAAAAGAAAGAAAAAACTCATCCTTGCTTAGTTTAGTTTAGCCCTATTAACGTCCCGTTTTGAAGCAACGCGAGGGTTATTTTGGGACGGACCTCGTAATTTTGAACCGCAGTCAGATAAAGAGGAAGACGTCTGAGCTGGCACGCCCTTTCCAAACTTCCGTATAACACCAGCTTTCCCCGTCCATCCATGTGGACTCTAAACCCCATGGGTGAGTTGGTGACCGTGGGTTGTGGGCACCACACCAGCGGGAGGACGTTTGACCTCTTACAACTCGTGCTCGTGAGTACAATTTGGACTAACAGGATAAATCTAAAGGGAAAAGCGATATTGTTGTTTCATGTCCGACATATATTTAGAGAGACAAAGCAGGAGGTTTGTTTAAACTTCTACTGAAACGAACTGATAACGATTGCGCACCGCATTTAATTTTATATGTTGTATTTTTTTAATCTGCATTTTATTTTTATTTTTTTACTGTAAGAATATTGTCTGAGATCTAAAACACAAACTCGTATTCACACTATTTAGAGCTTGATTTTTGTAGTCAGAATAGCCTTAACCGTTAAAATTTAAAAGGTAATTTGTTTCGGACGCATTAATATGATCATGAAACGTCCATTTGGCAACCGGAAGTGTTTTTCCCTCCAATTTCTAGTATATTTACACACAAACGTTTGTTAATGAGCTTCGTAATATAATGATGAGAATAGAATCTGCCTTTTTTCTCTTTGGACCTATTGTCTTCGAGATATTGGGTCGAAAATTTGATATGGATCTACAGTTTTGACATGAAGATGACGCATAAAACTCAATTTATCCAATTGTTTGGTATGTTCCAGTTACCGTGTTCACATACTCACTGTTTGACGAGCAAACAGACATTCTACCCTATGAAAGATTTAATTCAAAATTAGACATGGATCTACAACTTTGTCGTAAAGATAATAAACTAAAATCCAAGCATTTAGCTTGCTACATTTTTGAGTTATGGCTTTTTCTCCATGCGCACGAATAGAGAGTGAGAATGAGAGAGCGACAGGTCAATCTACCAAAGGATATAGTGCAAAATTTATCAAAGATTTACAATTCTATTTTTAAATTCTTAAGACAAATTTCATCTATCTTGCTCATTGACATTTTGAGCTATATTTTTCACATACACAAGGCGGGACAGGCAGACAGAAGGTTTCATTTGAAAGTTGATAGAAAACTGCTATTTTGGTTAATGGCTTAATAGTAATGTCTAGACATCAGTTGGAGGGTTTCCAGGTTGAAAACCAGATTCCACTGATGATCCGCCCTTTATGTGGGTCTGTTGAAAGTCAAATCTAACGTCGTGGGTCGACGTCCTTCCGATGGTGTGGTATGGATGTCCGGAGAGAGGGCGCAAGCTCAGGTGTCGTCCTCGTCATATGACCGTGGTTCAAAACTACGAGGACCGTCCTAAAACAACCCTTGTAACACTTCAAAAATGGATGTAAATATAATTAAGCCAAAGAGAAAATAAATAAACCTAGAAAATTTTGTTTTAAAGAGCTTATTCCAAATTTCCTTTTTCTATCTCGTTCTGTTTCGAAGTTATCATGTTCACAGAAAGACAGAACAACAAAATTGGCTTTTCCGAACTCCGGCAGGTCGAAAACTGGGAGATTCATGAGAATTTCAGTGTTGAATTTTTTGACAGTTACAATACTTTATCGTTGTATATGATAAAGCAACAAAGACAATAGAAATATAACAATCTTATTACTTTATAAGTATAGTGTGAATATCCGTTAAATATTTTATAGAGGTTTTAAAAAAATAATAAATGATAAAAAAAATCAATTTTCAATGCATTCAAATAATACTGCAATTTTTGTCAGATAATATATATATTTAGTATTTTGCAACTCACTGATTAAATGAGTTAACTTTGCTTCCACTGGTGTAGTATTTTCGTCGAAGTCTGACTCCGACAGATTCCCTGCCTCTATTCTGAGGCATTCTTTGGCCTCATGGCCTATGAGAGGAATTTCTCGTTCATTGAAATTATGATGGATCATTTCCACGAAAAAGTCGCCACAACAACACGATATCTGGAAAATAAGAGTAAAGTTGTGAAAAATATTAATAATGATATTCAAGATTTTAAAATCTACGTAAGAAATTGAGTTTCTAGCAATTTCTAATAGTTAAGCATACGCGAAAGTTGCTCTTTTCAGTGCTAATAAAGGTAAGAAAGGATGCGGACTATTCATTGCATCCCATTGTTGATTTTTAAGCTTCACAAACTCATTACTTCAGCAGTTTTTCTGATTACCGGATTAGTTTGTTGGTTGTTGGGTTTTATTGGCACAAGAGCCATGTTTGACGATACTGCGTTAAACTTATTGTGGATAAACACGATCACGGTGTTAAAATATATGGTGACATAGTAAAATGTTAGATAAAATTCTAAAATCACTTTGGGCAGTTATTCATGGTTACATATGAAAGGATAAAAGCATGTTGCTCAAAATGGATGGATGAACGACGAAAGAAGATTAATAATATATCAATAATATATCAATAATATAATGTAACAATAATATATAATAATATATAGATCAATAATCTGAAACGACACATGGTGGACAAAGGACAAGTAAAACAACAAGGATGAAAACGATATAAATAAAATGTTAAAAATATTGTAGAAGTAAACAAGTTACAGTTGTAAGAATTCTATATAGCGCCTGTCGATGGTTGTTTTCCAAAAGAAAATTTTTAAAAGAAGCAAACCATGTTCAAATACAGAGAAGCAATAACGCTAAGTGTGTTTGTATTTCGTAGGAACTATGTATTTATTATTTGTCTTTTCAGATCTGATAACTGCAGATGAGTCTGCCAAGTCCTCTGACATGTTACACTCTAAGTTATCTCCTTCTAATGCTGAGGAGGAACTCATCTCGGCATCAGCATCAGATTCCCGATATTGTAAAATTCTTTTTCCACTGGAGGCAGAACAGCCATTGGTTGAAGCCATAGAACTATAGTAGTTTTATGAATGAAGCTTAGTGTCAAGAGAATTAGGTTTGGTGGTTTTTAAAGGTTTCATTGCAGATTGAAGAGAAGAGATGTTACCATGTGTTGGAATAGAGTTGGGAATTTTACAGGGCGAAGTTGTACAAAATTTTGAAATCGTTTCTGCTTTTGGCGACAGTATTATTTTTTTAGAAGTAAAGTTTGTTTTCTGCTTTTTTTGTTTGTAACAAGTTTAAAACCAGTTAAGTCAGGCGAAGGCGAAGCTTCTTCACAGACCGGAGTAACAGATGGAGAGGAAGGAATCGATAGGTTGGTTATTGCTGGAGATGCTCTTGGAGTAGAATCAGATGGTTTAGAACTAGAAACAACAGAGATATCTGGATTTGTTTGGGCGGATGGAGCAGAAGCTGATTTTTTTAGACAGAAACGTAACTATTTCTGGGTGTAGATGTCTGAATTTTTCCTTGCTTCTTGATAAGAAATCTGCTTTTTTATATTTGTAGAAATAATTTCTTTCTCCTGTTTCCAGGCAAAACAGTTCCAAGAAAACGAAGTGTGTTCGCCTTGCCGTTAACACTATTCTCTGTATGAGTTTAATCGGTACTTTCATGTTCGACTTCTGCACAACGGGCGCAGGTCAGTGTCTCTCGGCAAGAAGTTTTCAAATGCCCTAAACGTTGACACTTGAAACAGAGGAGTGGATCTGATATACATGTCCTAACACAAATGTGCATATATCCTGCCTTAATATGTTCAGGTAATTTGGCGGAGTCGAAAGTTTGTATCAGATGTTTTGTATTTAGGAGCTGGCCATCTCAACGTATCGTAATACGACGCACATGGGTCACTCATTGACTTTTTAGTTCTTCAGTAATTTTTTTCTACTGGATCATTTAGCAATTAGCCACAGGAAAAAACTCCCTTAGATGAGTTCAATGTTGCGCGGGGGTTAACAGAAACGTGAATATTCGACAATGATTTTAATTTCAATACTTGGTTGGCTTGCTGCGAGGATTCCACTTCAACAAGATTTTAACCAAACCGAAGTATTTTAGTTGATTTTACTTCGCCTAAACCACTTGTTATCGGCTTTTCAACCAAGAAAGGCGATACACCATGAAAAGTTTCATTATTTGTGGAAATTCGCTGGATTACAAAAAATGTAGAAAAACTGTTTCGTTTTGAAGAAAATGAATCTATTCTTCGCCCATTGACGAGATTAGATTTTCTTCTGCAATACGACAATGGTAGAGATTCAGGCCCGACGGCAGCGCCCAACACGGAGCCCAACTATGGATGGCAACTACCGGATCTGAGTATCCCTAGCCTCGGAGCTTATCATAGTGTTAGCCGGAATCTATACGCTCAGGGTCACCCCGGGGACTGCGACCTGACCACCCGTAATGCAAAGCCCAAGAAGGTGACTCTCTCGCTCGATCCCTTCGCTTACAGACTAACCACTCAGGTGGCTAGATATCAGTCGAATTAATACACCGGGGACCACAGTGCACCACCCGTCTAATGGGTCGCCACGCATAGCCAACACGTGGGGTTTTTGGCTGCCCATGAGAATTACGAATCAAACAAATAGAGAGATTCCTCGCTTGCCGTCGAGGGATGTAAGTTAGCAGCAAAAAGCTGAAAACGAAGAGGAGGGTAACTGGAAGAGAGTAAAGATCCCTGGGTACTTCGGGACTGGGACACCCTTACCCACCTGAAGAAGGTGAGCCACTGTGGGAGCTCTTACCTTCGAAATTTCAAGCGAAATTTAACAAGAACCAGAAAGAATCATTACCAGTTACAGTATTTTTGTGCCCTACTTACTGTTTTAGAAATTGGGCACATTTTTGCAGTTGAATACACGCTTTTATTCCACTCCCCTTTATTTCATGTTTGGAAAGATGGAATTTTTTAATAGATTTTACTCTCGTTTCTTGATGCATTGGAGTTGTGAAATTTTGTACAAATGTATTTTTACAATGATAATACATTATTTTAATATTTTAAAAAATTGATCAGTACTTGATAAGCATTTTTTTGTTTGTTGCTTTTGGTAAAGTTACTTTTGGTGGCGGCGATTTTCTTACGCAAAAATAAAATTGTTCATTTGTTCTGCTTTAGAAAGTTTCTTTCCTATCATTAAGCTGTAAATTTATAAAACAGAAGCAAATAACTGCCTAATTTTTTTATATTTTATTATTTAATGCTTTATTTACTTTATATTATGTACGCTAAATTTCGTTATTTTATGATTTTGAATTGAAAAATTCGCAGCATTTTTCAAAGAATACAACTTACCCCAAATCCATCTTCGCTAGTATTACTGTATCGAGTAATAAGGTAGTCATAGCCAATGTGATGTGCACCTTCTGTCTCTTGATTGCACATATATTGCAAATTTTGAAATTCATCAAATCTATTTTTGAGAAAATTTTCAGATTCAGGACCTGTGAATAGTAATAAAATATAAGAAACAAGTACAAAAATCGTTGCTAGGTTCTAAAAATTATTTATATTTTACCGTAATCAATTTATTTTTTCCTTTAAACTGATATGCAAATCTTTCTTATAAAGATGTCATTCAAACTTAAAATGAATTTCTTTTTCGTTTTATTGTTTAAAGATAAGAATTATAAATTAAATGATTAATATGAGCTTCAAACAGACTTAATTTTCTGTTGTTAATTGTCTGTTTGTTCCTATCTGGATGAAGAGTCAAAAGAATTAATTGAATACAAATTAAATAATATGCTAAGTATTTCAAATCCAAATATTTTCACATATCTTGTGCTTTCTCTTACAGGCAAATATTTGCAAGAGATATTTAAGCACTTACGTCTTTGTTTTGAAATGTCAAAATCTTTGAGCTGGAGATTTTTTTTTTTTTTTTTGATTCTCCACATTTCAAGAGCGAAGATCTTTTGGGGAATTTTATCTCTCTATGAAGACTATAACTCAATAAAACGAACTACAAAGATGAAATTTGGTATTCGGTCTTAACACCAAAATCGTAGATTTCAATCAAATGTTGAAGTAAATCTGACAAAATGAAAAGTCTCCGTCCATACACATGTTACCAAGATGATTCAAAAATTTAGCAAGCTAGGTTAATAAAATTTGGTAATTGGTCTTAACATCAAATTTGCAGAGCATTATTGAATTTCGGACGAAATCAGATGATGGGTAGCCTTTCTATGTGCCTATCCATTTATGTGCATGTCAACACAACTACAAAATACAATAAGCTAAGTTGATAAATTTTGACATGTGATCTTTCCATAAAAATTTTAGATAACTATCAAATTTTGTTCCAAATCTGTAAAAGAGAAAAAGATTTTATTTCTTATAAAGACTAGGTGAGAATACTCTCAATTTTTAAATAAAAATATTGTTTTACTCTTAATATTTAAAGTACTCAACTGTGCAAAGAAACTAATACTAATGCTTTATCTTTCTATACTTCGTATGCTTGTACAAAAAAATCTTAAATTTCTGAGTCGGAAGATGTTAAAGACTATCTCCCGCTAAAATTAATAAAATCGTACCTCATATGATAATTTTTTATTCATCTCTTCATTAAAAAACGATAGAAAAATAGTTTCTTTCGATACTGATAACTTTTTGGATATACAAATTTAATTGCTGCAGCTGTTATTCTGCTTTTATAAACATTTAAAAATTATCACTCACCTTGGAATGTAAAATAACACTCTTGAAAAGGAATCTGAAAACGTGCATCGCCTTCAAATTTCTTCAAATTATTCTAAAACAAAAATGATTTCGATCCAATTTTTATTAGATAAAGGCACGATTAATGACACGATCTTTAATAATGATTATAGATATATCAGGTTTTTTTATGTATCAGACATTGTTAAACTACAGATTTTAATTTCAATAGGATCAAAATTTACTTTGTCATATCCTTCAACATCAAGGCACAAAAGAAAATGAAGCAATTCAATGAAATTTATCTAAATAAAGATACAGTCAATTCTGGATAATTCGAACTTGTTTAATTCAAAATTCTGGCTAATTCGAAATTTTTGCTCGGTCCCTAGAATTCTGTATTAAAATAATGGTAAAAAATCTTGGATAATTCGAATTTTATTTTGGATAATTCGAATTTTTCGTACGATTGCCCTTAAAATATTACGGTAAAAATTGTTCCTGAGACTTTTCTCAGCTAAAGTGCATTATTTATTTTAACGGTCTTTCTAAGGAAAAGAAAAGCGAGGGTTGGAATGTCACTATGCGTTGATTTCCGAGGATTTTCTGTTCACCCTCTAATGTTACCCTCTCCCCTCCCTACAGCATTCACTATTGATTGGTCATCCAAAGCCTGTCTGCATTTTTAGATTGCATTCACAGAAGCAATTAAAAATATCTGCCCTTATTTAAAAGTGATGAATAATTAAACTAGAAAACAAAATGTTTGATTTAATGAAAAAAATGTAGCAGTACTCTTAGATAAAGTTTATGTGTTAAATATTTGATCGTGGAGTTAATTTTTTTATTTATTTCTTCTGTTTGAGAGAATATATGTAATTCGAATTTTTGGATATTTCGAAGTTTTTCTCTGGTCCCTTCAACTTCGAATTATCCAAGTTTGACTGTAATTTATTGAATTTATTTTTAATTCAACTTCTTAATGAAATATTAATGAATTCTATTTTTGTTTTCGGGAATTTAAATGACTCTTTTTTATAGAAGGTTTTATTTTAGGGGTTTTTTTTTATGGAACACGCTTTGTTGAAAGACGCTGACATATTAATCAGGATCTATGTTCAAAAACGGAAAATAATAAATTCTTAATGGCTTCAGAAATATATTGAAGAAGACAATTAAAGTATAAAAATATAATGCTATTTTTTATTAAAAATATTTACTCCGAATGACAGAAAATGTCAGTTGAATGTGCAATACAACTTTTCGTTGACGGAAAAGATTTATAATTCGAAACAATTTCGTTTTCATCTTATAACTTTCTTTCCGTCATTGTAGCATCGATGGCAAACTGTAATTCTTTATTAGCGTAGTTTAAAGAATTTTATCTTAAATGTTGTTTCGAAAAATGGATGACATTTGTATGAAATGGTGTCTTTTAAATATTTATGATCAAGATACTATAAAAATGCCAATAAAGATTTTTTATAGCACCTCATTATCTTTTTAGTTTAGATTTATCAGATACTGTTGAAAAAGATATTCGGTCAACAAGTGAGTATAATATCTGCCGCAAAAGTCATAAATATTTAAGCATATTATGAACAAGTTTACAGAAATGATATATATTTAAAGAATAAAACATGTACCTGAACTTCAGACAAAACCTTAGGCGTATTTGCAACAATATGCAGGTTTTCCTTATCCTGTTTTGACACTAGGAGAATGTCAATTATACCACCGTTGTGATTTGTCATTAAGGTCTCTACAGATTTCCACTTTTCAAGGCCTATGAAATACATAAAGAAGTTCTAATAATAAAATTGAGAAAAATATACAACACAGAATTAACATATTTTTAATATTTTAAAGTAGTATAATTTAAGAACAGGCTTTTTTAAAAAAATTTATAACGTAACTTGAAAATATTATTGCTTCAATTTTTAAAAATGGTACAAATAAAAGACTTGCAGACTACTCAGCATTGGATAAATCAAAACCTAGCTGTCTTGACATTTACTTAGACAAAATGATTACACACAAGGCGGAATTAGTCCTATTGACATCATTAAAAGACAAAACAAATAGAATGCAACTGAATTAAAAATACAGAACTCAGAAGAAACAAACATAAAAAATTCAGATGAAAAATAAAATCTGCTATCACTAAAATTAGCTGTTTTTACGTACGATAGCCACTTACGGCAGTGCTGCTACATGCTCGATGTTACAAGATAAAATACAGTGGACTCCCACATAAAGAGAATTAGTGTAAAGAGATTAAAAAATTCCACTTTTTCTCATACAATGCAATAAATCCTGTTGCGCTTCCTTTTGTTTATTTTATTTCTTTTATTGTTATTGTATTTTGTGTTCTGCAAGCTTTATTCTATTACTTTTATATTCTATTATTTTCTTTGTTTTAATTCGAAATTAGTACATATTGTGTATTTTTGCTCCTCTGCATGTTTAACTTTATCGCCTCCGCAAGGCGGCGCTACTAGTTTGTTTACTGTTTACTTATCAACATATGATTCTGCTCGCATCACTCGCACTGACCGGACGCATTCTTTTTACCACGTTTTTATTAACTCAGTTTCTTGTCTGTCTGTCTGTTCGGTACAAACTTTGCAATCAATTTTGAACTAACTTCCCGATGAGCTGGAGACTTGAAACTTTAAACATAGCTCAAAACTAGATGACAATGCAATATTAATTCGCTTTCTTGTCTGTCTGTTTATCTGTTAATTTTTTATTTCATATTTTGTGTTTTACCGACCCAGAGCTTCGATAGATGGCGCTGTCCAGGCGTCACTCGTGAATAACGAGAAGGGGGAATCTTGAGTTATTTGTAGAAGTGAATTCCACGAAATTTCGCTGCAAATAGTGGGGGAACTTCAAGCTGGATAGGGAAACTCTGCAGAATGCATCAGGTTAACACTTACCAGAAGTGATTACCAAGACAAGATCGAGCTTCTGGAGGACGAAATATATAGAATCGGGCCCTACCCAAAACAATAGTGTATGTAACACCCCAGGAAACACAGGTAAGGAGCACTTGTTCCTCTAACCAAAAATTCGCCGTTGTCTCTCCTAAAAAAGCAGCCAAAATTCGCAAAATAAACGTAACTCCTGAAATCCAACTAGAAAATAAATTTAATGATTTAATGGAAGTAGACAAGCAAAATGATGAAGCCGAAGTTAAAAAATCAACTAATGATATCCCCGCCATAAATCCTCTCATGGACTCTAATTACAACCTATAACTCTGCAAGAAATAGCCAATAAATTCCCAAAAACCACAAACAAGTTGGTAAAAGGTTTCATAAGCATCACCGCGGATACGGAAGAAAATAGAATTAATATCATTTATTACCTCAACGAAACAAACAAAGAATACGTGCTTTCAGAAAAAAGCGAAGATAAGCCCTCAAAATTATCAAAAAAAGACTCCCAATGATCATAGCAAAGACTTAATTAAGCAAGACCTAGAAAATCATAACTTTAAAATAATGAGAATCAGCCAACTTAGAAACTTTAAACTTAAATCCTTTCACCCAATCTACCTTGTTGAAATAGCCAAAACAGGAAATTACACCAACATATATAACCTTAAATGCATCAACCACCTAAGTGTAAAAATTGAAAGTTACCGTAAGAAAAACAAAGCCACCATTTGTTTCAATTGCTCCAGATTTTTTCATAGCGCCAGAAACTGCATGTGCCAAGCACGATGCATAAAATGCTCTAAAAACCATGAAACTACAGAATGCGACATCAAAATTCGCATCGAAAGCCCAAAATGCATAAATTGTCTAGAAACATGACACCTTGCTTCATGGCGAGGATGCCCGAAGTTCCACAATATAACTGCGAACAAAAATAGACAAACTTACGCCCAAAAAGTTAAAAACACCCCAAAATCAGATTCCTCTCTTCCCTTAGGAAAAACCACCTCAAACAAGGAACCCACAAACCAAGACATGAACAAAGTTTCCGACCTTCTAAATGCAATACAAATAATTAAAGATGCCTTGAAAGAATCTCCCAATATATTAGAAATCAGTAAACAGCTTAAATACTGCAAAGATAAACAGGAAAGATTTAATCTTCCACTCCAAATTTTTAATTAAAAAGTGCTCCTCCTGTAATTTCTAAACTCTCTGTCAAGAAAGATTCCTCCTCTTCTCCGCCCAACATCCTACTACGTCTCCTGATTGGCAGCCAAGACAACAGCAGAAAGACTACTTAAAGCGGCTCCACCCCCTCTGGCTCACTCCAGCTTCTGCGGGCACCGACTGAAGATATCGTTGCCTCTCCCGACTTGATCCTGAGAATCATCGCACTTTTGTAGAACCTAAGTGAATTCTGTTCCAAAGTTTTGTCGACTGGAGGTACGTGGCCCTCTGGGCCACGACGTACTCCTCACCCCATCGTCTCCCGGGGGAACTTTGAAAAGTGGATTGAAGTTCGGACGGGAGAGTTTGCTATACCAGAGGGACAATAATTTGTTTGCCGTGAAATTCTAGAGGGGGGAAAAAGCCAAAATGCTGCGCAGTTACTAGTTGCTTTCACGAAGGTCTCTGCGTCACGTAACTTGATTTTTCAGGAAAATAACAATTTTCTATTTATGATCAGGTGAAGAGAAACTGAAATAAACCTGAATTTTGCCACATGTCTCTGTCATAATCTCATCATGATGTTTAAAATCGATTGCAAAATTTCATACACAAGACTAAAAAGCAGAAAATAGTTATTTAAATAGAATAAAAATTTTAATATACCACGTTTTTAAAACGGACTAAAAAGTATAAAATAATTTCTAATAGCCTCATACAGATTTATAATCCCATACAGATTTAAAACGAAAAACGTGGGGCTCATGCAATATTTAATAGTAAGGAGTAGCTGTCGTTGAGAAAATTGGCATAACAGTTCATATCATTTCCATTGCAATGAAATTGTTAATGGCTTAAATAAACTATGCATCAATTATCTATTGCATGCGCCCCACGTTTTTCGTTTTAAATATGTATGGGGTTATAAATCTGTATGAGGCTAGAAGAAATTATTTTATACTTTTTAGTCCTTTTTAAAAACGTGGTATACTAAAATTTTTATTTTATTTAATTTGCTCCGCTGTCATTACCCGCTCAGACGGGCCGCAAATATCTTTCTTCACTTGAGCATTGTCTCCGCCTTGGAGACACATTTGCTCTTTACTGCAACAAGCAGTTTCCTCAATTATTACTCATTGATGAGTTCGAAACCGCATGCCTACATTTAGTAGGTAATTCAACTGAATTGTGTATATATTTTTTATATAATTATTAATATAGAATTTTATCTTCAAACATCGTTTCATCATCCTTGCTTCAAAACAACAGCAAAGTTTTAAGCAATCTTCAGAACAAGTACGCATTCCAACACTAGCTTCTAGGATAATTTGAAATTCGCGATCTTCAGGAGAATCAACGCATTGCACATACACAGTCCCTAATTTCACATTAGATAAATTTAACATTTTCACATAGTTTCTAATTATTATTACAAAAGCAGATGTGCACATTTACTTGTTGTTTATATACGAAGAATGAAGATGCGAGCTTTAGAAAACCTAACGGTTTATAAAAAAATGGTACCTAAGCGCATTCAAATATGAAAGAATGATTCACTTTGTACACCTTTATCGAAGTATAGATTTATATTATGTATTTGAAATGAGTTGATTAGCACTAACAATCTATTTACAATGAAATTAAATTTCAAACCCAATGAAATCTCACTGGAAATATCTACAGATGGAGTCCAAAATAATACGAACACCTGTGAAAAAGTATGAGGTATTTCACACCTGCAGTACAGCCGCGCCACCTGCAACAGAAGTCTGCCACCTAGTGAGCGTGTAGAGGAAGATATTAGTCTCTCCACAGCAGTCACCTGCGTTGCATGCTTCTATCGAACTGTCTGTGATAAGTTGAAATGTCAGACCTGTCAGAGTTCCAAAGAGGAATGAGAGTTGGAGCGCGTTTAAGTGGAGCATCGGTTACGGAAACAGCAAACCTTTTGGGGTTTGCAAGGAGTACGGTATCAGCCGTTATGACAGCGTACAGGAAAGAGGGTAAGACGACGTCTTCAAAGCACAACAGTGGCCGAAAGTCAAAGCTTGCTGATAGGGATAGACGGGTCTTGAAGCGCATAGTAGCCCGAAAGCATAAGCAATCGTTATCCGAGATAACATCCAAAATGAACAGTCATCTCCAGGACCCCGTTTCATCAAAAACTGTCAAAAGGGAACTTCATGCTGCTAACATTTATGGCAGAGTGGCAATTCGTAAACCCTTGGTGACACCAACTAATGCTTTCAAGCGGCGCCAATGGTGCAGAGATCACAAATGCTGGTCCCCACAGCAGTGGCAACAGGTAATATGGTCAGATGAATCGTCATTCACCCTATTTCAGACGACCGGACGCGTTTATGTCTGGAGAACTCCCAAAGAAGCGTTTAATCCTGAATGCCTCTTGCCGACTGTGAAGCATGGGGGTGGCTCCATTACGGTATGGGGTGCAATATCTTGGCGCGGTCTTGGGCCACTTCTTATTCTGCATGGGAGGATCAAATCCAATCACTATCTAAGCATTCTAGGGGATCATGTCCATCCTTTTGTCCAGACTGTATTCCCTGGAGAGCGACCGCTTTTTCAAGACGACAACGCCCCTATCTCACAGCTAGGTGTGTTCAAGAATGGTTCGAAGAGCATGACGATGCAGTTGACCATCTCGCCTGGCCCCCTCAGTCTCCGGACTTGAATATTATTGAACATTTATGGCAATAATTGGAGTCCAAAATTCGTTCCCGATTTCCACCTCCATCCGGACTTTCGGCATTAAAGACCGCTCTGCAGGAGGAATGGCTTAATATTCCTTTAAATATTGTCCATGACCTTTATGCATCTATCCCACGTCGCATTAAATCTGTACTTCAGTCAAAGGGTGGTCCAACCCCCTATTAATAAAGATTTTCCATTATTTCACAGGTGTTCGTATTATTTTGGCCTCCATCTGTAGAAATATGCTTAGTGTAATTTAGAGACATGTTTGAATTACCATAAATTTATCCAATAATGCAGGCACCGTATACGCGAATTTCTATAACGAAAAACGTATACACTCGAGTACGAGAATACACTTTATTAAAAGGAAACAAATGGGAATTCTATAAAATGCACAATATCGAAGTAGGTAAATGTTCACAAAAGACCAAATCTCTAAAAGTTTGTAGAAACACCCTCTCAAGTAATTTAAAAGAAATTGGAGTGTTTTTTCCTGCGGCTTTCTCGTATATTTACAAAATTAGCTACGTTGTGTGTTTGACTTTGAATTATTGTGAATAAAAGGCGAATATGGACGTTGGAGTTTTTCGCTTTCACCGATTGTGTCCAAACCTAGATGCAAATCTACAACCTGTCATATCCATATATAGGATATATATTTGAGCCAACCTTGCAAGTTTCTGTCGTTGTGAAAAGACAATGTCGACACGGGAACAGAGACCTTACACTCACTACTTCCACAACCCACCAACAACGCTTGACATGACTAGGCCGCTCAACGCCCCAACTCAATGCAAAAACCCAATGATAATTGGAGCGGTTTGGAGAGATATTTGGATAAACAACTACTCCGGGTGACCTCGCCTCATCTGGACGGCCGGGACATAAATGTGGCCAATATAGATGTGTATGGGGGAGAAGTTCTATTGCGAATGCGAAAACTACAAAACGCTGAACTTTAAGTCCCTGTTCCCATAGTCCGCTTTCCGACTTTCCTTACTCGAAGTACACCTTATCTCCCGTCATGGGACTGCAAGGAATCGTTGTTTCTCGAGATTTTCTTTGGTGGCTCGAACGTTCCGGAGAAAAGTCACTCGAGCACCAAAGGAAGCGAGTCGATAGATTGAGACCTCAATACCGTTTCGTGTGTGCGTCGTGGGAACGGTACGTCTGGCCAAATTCCGACCGGCTGAAATTTCCAACCACGCAAATGGATCTCAGGGAAACTTGCTATGGGAACAGGGCTTTAGGAAGTGTTCATCAAGGAAATTGTAGCAGGCAGGAATTCAAGTTTTGAAGGCGAGGAAGAAGTAGGTGTCAGGGTTCAAATGGGTATAACACGTCGACACTTACTCATAATCAGAAGGCATCGTAGTGGGACACAAGAAGGTATTCCAGCTTCAACAAATTCTTTTATTAAGATGCTTGAAGAACTTTAAACTAGACTAACAATTAAAAATAGGTTAAAACATGATTAAATGCAGTTGCAGTAAATGCAAATGTGACTAAGTAAACGTAATTGAATCACAACAGCATGATCACGGCTCCAGGCACCAGAATGCGTGCACAAGCGAGGCACAAGCAAGATCAAACGAAACAATTGGAATTGCTTCACAGTTCTTTCTGCTCGCTGATATAAAGCTGTCCAAGATAAGTTCCGCAGTTATTGTTGACGACATCAGGAGTCGCCACATGACTCCCCTCAGTCTCACGCAGGGAGACGAAGCTTGACTCTTCTACCGGATATTCTGTGGTAAGTCTGATGTTCCTTTTTCGTTGGTTCATCAGATACGTTCAAGATGAAAGCAGGTTTTAGGTGATCCATAGCGACAAGACGTTCCTGTCACTTGATTAGAATGATGAAATCTTTTGGTAGGCGCCGTAACACCCTGAAAGAACCTTCATAAGGAGTCTGTAAAGCTTTCTTGAACGGAGATCTACTCAAGAAAACATGACTACACGTCTCCAAACCCTTTGGAATGTAGATTCGCTGAGGACCATGACGCAGGGGAAGGGTCAGACTCACAGTTCTGAAGAGTTGTTGGAACCTTTTTACGTAATCAGGACAATGATCTATCCTTTTCTCTTCATACAGATGTCTTGGAAGTCAAAGACTCGATCCGTAGACCAGCTCCGCAGCTGAGGCGTTGAGATCCTCTCACAGGACAGTCCGTATTCCCAATAAAACGACAGGCAGTGCATCCAACCAGTCAGCCTGTTTTAATGGACGATGAAGACGCTCTACCATCCCGTTGCACTGTGGGTTATAAGAAGCAATTCGAGTTAAACGGACATCAAGGAGTTTTGACAGCATTTTAAAAAGTCTCTATTCAAATTTTCCGCCCCTATCACATGTTAACCCCTGAGGAGTGCCGAATCATGAAACCTATGTATTCACAAAAGCCCTAGCCACAGTCTTCGCTTCCATGCCAGGCATAGGAGCAGCTTCCGGCCACTTTCTAAATCTATCAATCATAGCTAGACAGTACTTATAACCCACGTACAAGAGGTAGCTTTATAATATCCAAATGGATGTGTGCAAATCTCTCATCGGGAACAAGGAATTGTACCAAAGGGGTCTTGGTATGTAACTGAACTTTGACCGTTGACAATTGATGCAAGCCTTACACCAAACACCTATGTCTTTATTCATACCTGGCCAAACGTATTTCGAACCTACAGGCTGCCTATTACAGCCTATTCCTGAATGTGACAAACCGTGTAACTCGTCAAAGACTCTACGTCTTAACTGAAGAGGTACATAAAATCTGTTTATTCCAGTAGAATTATTTGCATATAAGGATCTAGCACCGTCTGGAATTTGTACTTTGACTAAATTACCACTTAATTTCGCGTTACCCTCCAAAATCGATCTCAATTCCTCGCCCGTATCCTGGAGATTCGCCCACAACTCTTAATCAGACAAAGATGAAAACTGCATTTCACAAATCCTAGACAACGTATCCGCTACAACATTACCCTTACCAGACAGGTAATTAATGTCCGTAGTGAATTGTGATATGAAATCTAATTGCCTTAAACGTCTCGGTGTAGATTTCTTCTGCCTCTGCTTAAACGCAAATATTAGAGGTTTATGATTTATATACAAGGTAAAAACGCGAGTTTCCAAAAAGTGCCTAAAATGCTGTATGGCACTGGATGCTGCCAATAACTCTTGGTCATAAGTTGAATATTTACCGGGATCGCGTCCGGGTCACCAACTTGTCGGGTTCAAATGGGTATAACATGTCGACAATTACTTATAATCAGAAGGCATCGTAGTGGGACACAAGAAGGTATTCCAGCTTCAACAAATTCCTTTATAAAGATGCTTCAATAACTTTAAACTAGACTAACAATTAAAAATAGGTTAAAACATGATTACATGCAGTTGCAGTAAATCCAACGTGATTAAGTAAACATAGTTGAATCACAACAGCATGATCACGGCTCCAGGCACCAGAATGCGTGCACAAGCAAGATCAAACGAGACCCATCAAGACTGCTTCACAGTTCTTTCTGCTCGCTGATATAAAGCTGTCAAAGTTCAGTTCCGCAGTTATTGTTGATGAGGTCAGGAGTCGCTACATAGGCACAGTAGGGTATTAGAGTGACGGATCGTCTTGGATTTGCGTTGCGTGGAATGATCGTGAATGACCTTCCTAAATGAAATGATGGCGCGAAGTGCTACCATACTATTTGTGAGGAGTGGATTGGTTGTGAATGAGGGGCTTTATGCCGACATACATAACAGATATTCAATGGAATAGGCTCACGAACTTGCGATCCTTGGACCACAAAATCGCTACTGCTACTGGAATACGATTATGGCCTTGTATAGTGCTAGAAAATAAGAACTGTTCGATAATGTTAAAATGTAAAAATTCTTGTGAAAGATCCTTCTGCTACTAAACTTCTACACCACAAGAATCAAGTGTATTGAAAAAAAGAGAAAAATTTAAATTCATATTATTGTTTATTTATTTCGATTTCGGAAATATTTAGAATTTTTGGCAGTATTTTTGAGAGCATTCACTCACACACTCAAATACACAGAGAGAGAGAAATTATAAAGTAATGGAATCGTAATGTGTTCTAAGTTGCTATTGTCTTTTGTCTTGTTCGAAAAACTTGTAAACAAATTTACGAATTTAATTTGTGTCATTTTGAAACTTATTTACATAGTGATAGTCTGGTATTAAGTTCTCCGCTTCCAAAACGAAAGGTTCCTAGCACAATCAAAACGCGATTCTGCCAGTTGACTTCAGTGTATGCGGGACTACGAAACTTCAATCTGACATCAAGGGTTGAACGAAGTCCGCGTTACGCCTTGTCACCCATCGTGGGGTTGCATAGAATTGTATTGCTCGAGGGTTTGTAGGGTTGTTCGAACATTCTGGAGAAATGTCTGAGTAGATGCTTGAACATCAAAGGAAGCGAAGCTAGTCGACGGACCGAGATATCCTACGGTCTATAAGTAAATTGTGTACACGTCGTGGGAATACGCGCCCATTCGAATTCAGGCCACCAAAAAATTCACAAAGATGCAAGCGGTTTGTTTAAAATCAGACAATGGAAATAGGGCTTAAATGTGGTGAAAACTTTAAAGGAGATGCCAGATCAGGAGTCATTCCCGTTGCCTGACCTTGGCTCAAATTACGAGTTCTGTTCCCAAGAAGCTCTCCTCTTGCCTGAAACCTCACGGTGGCTAGTGCTAAATTCTCGGCTTCGTAGCCGGAAGTCTCCTAGTTCGAAACCCGATTCCACTGAAGATCAGCCGTGTTTGCGGAGGTAGTGCATGTTAAATCTTCCGTGGGTCAAACGACCTTCCTCTGGTATGGTGCGGAAGTTTGGATAGGGGGCTCTAGCTTAGTTGCCGTCCTCGTTATCTTACAGAGGATTGCGATAAAATTTCGAGGTCCGTCCCAAAATAGCTAGCTCGACTTGCTTCATAACGGGACGTCAATGTGAATTAAAAGTAAACTAAATTTATATAGATGGGAAAGGGGACGTAAATAAATAAAAAAAATATATGAGCATATTTAAGAATTAAAACTTGAAACATGTTGATTTCTTTTTTTGGACGAATTTTTTCCAAAATGTAATATGGGTCTAAATTTTTTGTATAAAGACCTCCTGTCAAATTCCCTTTTTCTAATTAGTTCCGTTTTGAAATAATCGGGTAAACTGACAGACATTATTTCAAAAATGTGTTTTTCGGAAGGACTGAAGAATCAGCAAAATTTCGAGGTTGAATTTTTTAAGAATCGTAATACCTTGCATCTCGTTCGTTTTCGAGAAAGCAGAAAAAAAAAAGTACTACTTACTTTCAATTTCTGACGTAACCAGTGTATCAAAAAATTTCGATGAATCCTTTCCTGTCAGAAGAAACTGCCTCTTATACGAAGCATCATATATCGATGCTTTCCCCCTTGATTTCGTAACTTCATAAAGCAGCTCCTTCCCTTCATAATTCATGGGCACATGAAATCCTAAATACTGCGTGAACACGGCTTTGCGGTGACAGGGAAGTTTCTCAAAATTCTAAAATAAAAAATAGTGAAATATTATAAACAGTTTTTGAAAGTATGATACTTTAGATATTTGATAGCCACACACTGAAACTCTCAAATATATATATATTGAATTTTCATATATAACAAGGCAAAACATATAGATATATATAAAAGAGGCAAAACATAATAGAAAAACAATAAAATAAATAACAAACATTCATATCAAATTCGAAAGGATATGATATTAAAAAAACGAATTGAAAGTATATCCGAGTAAAAACAAAACCCCTGTTCACACCCCTTCAACGCCAGTCTGTAGCGTGACCCTCCGCTTACACTGCCACGTCAACATCCGTCCTTCTGGTACGTAAAATATTTTTTCTTACTTTTCTCTAATGTTATCACATCGTAATTCTGTTTTAATTATTCAAAACTCCTCTCTCTGTTTTTTTCTGGTTGGTTTGGCATTAGGGATGAAAATCAGTGTTTCAGGCCTTGCGGCATAACTGATTGCAAGAAAATGTCAAACTTTTATATTTAGCAATTCACAATAACTTCATCCCCTGAAGAAACGTTATTGTGCTTTTATTGCGTTTTTCATTTCACATTTTATACTCTTTCATTTTTCGATTTATACTCTCTCTCTGTATATATATATATTTCAATTAATCAAAACATGTGTTATATTTTAAATATATACAAGTATTAATCCAGAAATTGAAATTAAAATCAAATTACCTTATTATAATGATACAAATGAAATACAAACGATAGTTTGATTAACGACTATATGAAAAAGACAACCTAGAAATGGAATTCCAACAATCAAATGCTTATCAGCCTTGGGAACTGATATGTCGCATTAATCTACATTTGAGGCTTTAATAAACTAATTTATATTTAATTATTGTAAATATTTAACTGCTACAAATCTAGATTTGTGGTAGTTAAGTAAGGTGCTATATTCATTCTTAAAGACTAATTCAAACGCTTCTTTTAGGTTAGTAATAAACATTCGCTTTGTTTCTGATTTGTAATTGTTATTTTTCCTCCATTTTTGAGTAAAATGTTTTCAGAAAATTAAACAAAGATATTCGGATTCCTGGGGTTCTACTGTACTAGCAAAAACTTATTTGCGCGAAGGAATGGTTGGATGGTGATAGTAGTGGGGGAGTATAACAGTAAGGGTACTCAAAATTTAAAAAAATTAATCAAAGGGTGCGGGAGGGAATTAAGGTTAGGAACCACTGATATAGAGCATCCACGAAAATGGAGAAATGATAAGTAAATAACGGGTGTGGCGATACTTTATATTTGAACAGATCGAGCAGGCTCCATTTTTTGATACTACTAAATGTTCTTAACATTTCACGGTTATGGAACTTTTCACAGGGGTGCACATGGAGTGGTGAGCCTTTTTGAAAATACTGATCTTTTGGACTGGACATTTGTAGCGGCGATGAAGGTTATTGAGACGAAGTCTGTATGCCCGCCATCTAAATTACCACCATCTCACCATACGCAATCAGAAATTTAAATGCCTGTTGCTGAAATCCAATTACAACGGCGGAGAACAGCGTCCTCTACATCATCCGGTTGGCTTCTCTTTTCATACGTTCCTATGCGATTTTGGCTTGATTTTGTTCTTCCTACTCCCCTAACAATTATCGTATCGAATTTTGAATCATACTGTATGCACGACCTTTCTGCTTTGTTTGTTTACATTTAAGTGCCTGTACTACGTAATTCCGGTATAATGCTGAGTCAATGGAATCTTTAACGCGGAAGTCCAACATACAAACAGATAAAGTCAAGGTTTTCAATGTAAGCAAACAAACCAGAAAACTTTTCCATAAAGCATGGTAGTCATATGACATGTAGAAAGGAAAACAAATCTATCTAAATGATATAAATCGATTTGATCTCGGTTTGAGAACTTTTGATCTACAGCGGAAACTGAAATAAAGATTCTTCTCTATTTAATGGAAGGAAAGAAGGACAATGAGTAAACTTTACTAATCCTATTGTACCTAATCCAAACATGGCTTACCTACAGGCCTTTATCTGGCTCTGCATGTTCATATTTTAGGTACTTTAATATTGCTTTGTTAATGTATAGTTTTTTCAGCACAAAGTATTTAAATCAATTCTTAAAAGTAATTAGTATTTCTGAATACCTTTCTTTTTGGGGGAAGGTGCGCAAGGGAACTTCAATTTTCATAGCAACCCTAATCAATAGTTTCTTAAATTTTGAGTCCCGACAGCAAGTGGTATATTTTAAGATAACTTAGGAATAGTGAAAAACGGGGATACGAAAGATATGTGCTTCGGTCGGATTTATCAATAAAGCAGTCAAAAATAGTTTAGAGGACCAGCTTTGAATCAACATTTCTTTAAAACTGAATGAAATAATTGCATGAAATCAAGATTAACTACTGTTTTATCATTAAACAATTCTTTAAGAGCGTGCTTATTTTCTAAGGTAAAAATACACTTCGGGTGACAAAAATATTTTTCAGCAAAAAATGTAGTCCCGTCGAAGAAAGAAGAGTTGTATTAATCTAATTTAAATAGTGAATGAATTTTTGTTGTATTTAAGGGATTAAATTTATACGTTTCATCTTTTCTTGCTTTTTCATTTTAATAATTATTTAAAAGTTTTCAAAGAAAAAAGTATAATTTACTAGAAAGGGAGTTTTGCAAGTTCTACTTGCAAATAATACACTTTTCCTTGTATTACTAAAGAAAAAAATTGATTTTTGGTTCTTTATACAGAAATTGTTTTTGAGATATGGTCCATATTGTGCTATTTGAGCACGAATATGAAAGAAATCGCAGTTAGGTACGCCCAGTTTTAAAACAGTTGATTTTGCATGATGAACTAACAGAAGTAAGCTTAGAACACGATGAATATTTTCATGCAGCATGTTTTGTTTCATAGCTCTGTTGTGTAAAATCGTACAAGCGTAAAGAGCTGAAAACAAAACTGTGATGAAATGAAACTACGCTGAATATCCTCAGAAAGAAAATTTCAAAACATTCAATGAATATTATATGAGCAGTGCAAATGTGATTAAACTTTCATTTTATCGACATATATCTGCTCCTGACATTGTTATCAATTTGTTTTGATCCTCCAGATTTTAGATAAAAAAATTTTGAAAAAAAAAGTGTTCAAGCAAAGCCAAATTTCAAATGGCCTAATTTCCAGCATATTTAATAATTCTAGATACAAGGGCGAATATTCAGCTTACCTATAAAGTATTTGAAGACAAATTGGCTTTTTAATACTTCTTTGATTGAATTTATGGTACATGAACCAACACTTTTCCGGGATCTTACTTAGATGGTTTCAATCTACTAAATAGATTTTTTATAATATAACTCTGTCTATGTATTCAGACAGAACAAAAATATTTAATTCTTGTTTTGTCTGATTACACTGGTCAACACTGATTTCTTTGCCAACGATATTCCAGTGGTTTTAGGGTGATTCCTTGGTGCGGATTCTGAATCCGACATTCTTTTTGTCAGATTGCTACTGGTTTTCGTTAAAAGAAGAAATTTGTATTTCAATAGTAATATGTACGCATCATTCAAATCGCAATGGAACTCTTCCTCAAATATAAATAAATAATAAAATTAAATCAATGCAATAAATCAATTCAGTCCTAAAAATTAATCAGTACATAAATCAGAATATAAATCTATGCAAAACTCTCATAAAATCTGTGTCAAATTTAAGTTAATCTTCCATCTGGCTCTCCTGCGAAAATTTTAAGACAAACGGGATTTTCCATACTCTGTTCTCCCATTCGGAGTCAAAACTGTCTGAAGGTCATTGCTATTCTTTCAATCAATCCCTCTCTTAAGGATTAAATGGTTTTTTCCGAGTTTAAAGGTGATTTCATACTGTTTTATGCTTCCGTTGTAAATCTTACGTCACGCGCCCGCTCGTGTAATTTGATAATTTTTCTCACGTCTTAACGTTTCAGTTTGATAATTATATATTCAGTGAGAATTGCGGCGATTTAATATTTCATTTTACATTGTCAAAAATATTTAATATGTAATAAGCCTGCTAGTAATCCACCATGCCGAAGAATTTTCTTGAGAAACTTAGCCCTCTGTCGTATGAAAAAACACCTCACTACTCGAGCCCAAATAATCTAATCATCTCCATATGAAATTACCATGTTTTTAACTCTAAATTATACATCACAACCTGAAAAGCAAGTTAACAACAACAACCAGTGTCAAAAAGAGGAGCTTGTGGTCTTTGCTTGAAAGAAAGAAAATGATAATCAAAATCCATGAAATGCAGTATGTAGTACAATATATAGTAAACTTGCAAGCGTCACTCTCTACCAAAAGTTCAATGTTTCGGGCGTAAGGACAATGATTAGAAGCTAAGAAGAAAGTCCTTATTACACAATCTTAGTTTGTATTATAATCTTTGTATTATATATTGCTGAATACCTTTTTTATTAAAAATTTCATTACTTTCTCTGATTTCAGTAAATTTTAGATTTTTCAAATAATATTAAAATTAATTTTCACTCTTGAGGCATAGATTTTCTTTTCTGACGTGTCTCTAATTACTATTATGAAATAACTTACAATTGCCATAGTAAAAAGGAAAAAAATTATTGTGTCATAAAATGAACGACATGCTTCTGTTCGTGAAAAGAATTATAGCGCGCCCGCTGGAAAATTACAGAATAAAATTTAAAACAATATTAATGAATGAAATGAAGGAATGAATTTCAACAAATAAATAGATGAATCATAATAGTAATGTAAAATTAAATGATGATGCTGCATTAAGTCCAATAAAATGAAAATTCAATAAGCTGGTTGAGATACTTCATGGGAAAGCTTTTATATGATTTCCTCTTATGTACAGTGGAAGTTTCACGTTGGAGTCTCTAGCAGTAATCTGCCACCATATGTGTGTCCCACCTCCAACTGATATCTTTGTTCCATTACTTTGATATTTTCTGTATTCTTGGCATACGTTCGAACTAACAAATAGCATTCGAATTTTGGAGTTTAGTTTTGCAAGTGTTATCCTAAACAAAAAATAAATATATTTGATATTTTTTAGACCTAAATAACTTCTCGCTATGCTTTAATAAATACAAAAAACTAACTGAATATAAGCGACAAAATGACTGAAGCAAAATAAGAGTAGAATCCGGCATGAGAACTTCATCAAGGGTCACCCTTCGGTGTGTATTTATATTTCATTTGTAACTTTAAAATATAATTTCTAGGTGATATTTGTGGTTCTCTTTTTTTTATTTGACTTTTGCAATCCATATACCTTGACCTGCTTTATTCATTCAACAAAATGATGTGCGAAGATTATGATGCTGATTAGGAACTAAAAATTGCATATTGAAGTAATTTCACATGTTTTTGACAACTTTCATAGGAATCTGTAACAGGAAGTTATAGAACGACTTTGATAAAATAAAATTTATTATTTTTAAGAAGTTGTGTAATTAACAGCTAATGCTATAATACAGGGATTAAAGAAATTTTAAATTCTTAAAAATTAAAGGAAAAACGTCCTAATTGCGCCACTTTTTAGGACTTTTAATGCCCATTCGAGGCGTTACATATCAATCAATTTAATTAATTTTTTCCTAGTTTTATTTCCCAACAATTCGCAAATTTTTCCGCTGTATAATAACGCGAAAAAAATTTACATTTTTCGACCCTCCTTACTGCAGACACCATTGAAATAATGACAATATGCATTATCTCAAAAACTAGAAGCAATTCGGCATAAGTAAAATTAGTTTTGAAATCAGCAGCCTCAAAATACCCTAACATCGTTAATCTCCTTGGCAAATGAAAAAAAGCTTCTTTTGGTTCCCAGTGTTATATAAACAGAGTTATTATAATATAATCCTGTTTATTTAATCAGACAGATTATATGAACGGGATTATTTATAATCTCTGATATATATAACTCTGTTTCTGTATATCAGAACGAACAGAATCGCTACGAAATGCATATGAACTGCGCTAATTCAAACCTTCTAGTCGGCTTTAAATTAGCCAAGATCAAATGTATTATGACCAAAACTATTCTCAGCAGAAAATTCGAATGCCTCTATTGGGAAACTTCAGGTCGATTCAATATCTCGATAACATGTTATATACCTCATCCAATGATTCTTCATCCACTTCGAGTTCCTCTGTTTCGATTGGGTCAATCTCTTCTTTTTCTGCAGTTTTCCAGAAACTTGACAACTAAAATTAAAAATGAAGAACGTTATCTAAATTATAGCAAACATTTGGAAATTTGTGTCTCTTATATATGATTTCAAAAGAATTTTATCTAAGATCTCTTTAAGATTGAGTTGTTGTGATGAGAGGTTATTAATGTTGTTACAGAACTCATTTATTAAAAACGGTCTTTTTGAATGTATTCATTTAAATATTTAATACGATTTCTTGTGAAAAAGCATGAGAATTTATCTGCTGAAAGCTGATAAATACTTAGTTCTTCGTCCACTCTTTAAACTTTCACCTTAATAGGCACAAATTGAAAAAGTTTAATTCTTAATCTAGCCATAAAAATATATCCGTGATACTAATTGAATTTAAACTAAATGTCCCGGATATCTCTGATTTTTAGTTATAAGCAGGTAGTTCTTTCTGAAAAAATTTCACTTGATTCAATCGTTTACTAGTTAGCTACTGAAATAATTTATTTGCTTTTCTAACATTTTGAAACGCCTGGTCATTTGTTTCTTGACCAGACGTCCAATTTTTAACAATATGTTCAGGATAGGAAGAAAAACGTCTCTTCTATGTCTCAAATTTTGAATAAGATGTCCTGGTTTTGAATAAATTGATAGAATTGTTTTAAATAACAGTTTTAAATTAAACAATGACAATTAGTAAAAAACAAACAATTAGTAAAATAAGAATTCTTTTTTCTAACTTTTTATAGAATATTTTTTTAATATATAACCATTGTAGGTGAATCAGTCTTAAGAAAAATTAATCATTAAATTGCAAAACTTATTGTTAATGTTTTTCATCTCTTTTAGCTTTCTCTTTATCATTTGTTGATTGTAGACTCTCTTGTCGCTTTGAACTTATTTATTTGATCTATATCCTCGAAACATAAACGATATCCCACTTTCCCATTCTCTCTAGGTAGATTCCTGGACTGCACGTCTAACATCTATTGCATCCCGCGAATGGAAGCTCGGAAAATCTGATAATTTTTTCTTAATTTTTGGTCACTTTTGATGCTCTCTATCCAATACATACAGTTGAGGATCTTAAAGAATTAATATTGTTACAAATATCGTCCGGTGGGAGTACGCGAATGTATTTCCACAAGCAGGATAATGAAAGAAAAAAGACGCTTTGTTCCACGAATATTCCAGCAAGACATGAATTACTTATTACAAAACTAAACAACACTTGTCTAAATTAACAACACAAGCATATATCAGATCACTAATAAAAGTCAATAACAGCAATTTCAATAGCGCTCAGTGTATATTAGCTCACCAGCTTGCAATGCGGTCAAAACTCCAAAGAGATTATCTCCCCGTTTGAGCACCTCGATATTTATGCCTTATCCGACGGGGCGTGACGTCAATTTAATTATCAAGAACAATCTACGTTCGTAATAGATACAGGACGATTATTCTTGTATTTTGCAGAACCTTCATTTTGTCGCCAAAATGGATGCCGATTTTGCAGCCAATGCCACGGGTCATTGACTTAAATCCAATACGAATCCCTGTAAATCTCGCTTTCCAACCATACGACTAATATGGAAGGGAAGCCATATTTACATATTCGTAACAATATGGAATCAGTTATCGGAATTCACACCTTCCACCTTCATTTAGCAATACTGTCCATGTGCCAACATTAAATTATTCAAGCTCCCTTTGATTCTGTTAGCGACCAGATTGACGACGACATTTCCAGACAAAATGTAGAAGTGATTCGGTTTACATCAGAAAGTAGACTGTAGAAGTTTTTTTGGCTGTAGTAAAATGAAGCAATATAGCCCACTTCTGAAAATTTCCATCCCGAGCAATAATAACAGTTTTTAAAAAAATCAAGCTTAAGCTTGATTAAGACTTTCTCGTATATTTACATAATATGGAGTGTTCTTGTTTAGCTTCGTAGTGCAGTGACGGGAATCCATTACGCATTTTGGACTTCTTCCCTTTGACCGACCGGGTCCAAAACTTGACTCAGATATACAACTTTCGTGTTAATACAACTTAAGAAACTTTAGTTATCTACCTTTTCGTGATTTTTTGAGATTTTGCGTTCACATGTGCACGAATGAATAGATCAACAGATACAGGAAATTTTTTTATAAAAATCGTCAATTCTAGTCGTAGGACGATATGCAAAATTTCATCAATCTAGCTTATTGTGTTTATGAGTTATCGTATTCACATGCACATGAAGAGATTTTCGTCCAAAACTTGTTTGATTCCTGCCATTTTGGTTTAGATCGTATTGCCAATTTTGTTGGTAACAGCTTGTTATCTTTTGATTTATTGTGTTCACATTTAGACATTTCATCATTGTTCTCTTAAATATCTTCCGCGATTGTGATTTCCAAATTTTCGTACTCTTGAATTTCAAACACACCATCCGATTTTAGGATTTTATTGAAAATTTAAGAAGTCTTGGTGTATAAAAAAGAAAGAATCTAAGCAAAATAAGGCAAAAATGAGAACAGACTTTTACAGAGAGAACTACCTATTTAATAAGAAAAAAATGTGTTGAAATATATGGGACATGTATTTGATAGACAGAACAGTACTTTGGAAAGAACAGATTTTGGGTTACCATAAGCCCGGATTTCATGCTCATGTCCGGACTGGCATCAGGATCTTCAAAATGCCCGGATTTACGTCAGTGAATGCGGCGAGAGAGAAATTTGGTTGTATTAGGGAAAATGTATTATATTCGAAAAGCTGACGTCATTCCGCCAACGAAAGAAAATCTATAATTTACGCAATTGGTGCAACCTCCCTTCTACAATCCGATTATCGATTTTCAGAAAGAGAAACGAGAGGAATATAATGTTATTCTTAGGGGATGCTTCAAAAGTGTAGTCTTAAACCCCCGATGACATTCACAGATGGTCAGTCTTGGTGTCCCGTTAAGCAACCTACAATGACATTTCATTCAGACCCTGCTGAATATATGAAGCCATAGTGGGTCTAGGGAAAATTTTGGGGGTTATATAGTAGATAAAAATGGAGGCATGTCGCACATATATTTCTCCCTGCATGCAGGGTGATTCTAAAATCATGGGATAAACTTTAAGGGCTTGTCAGGCATATCGAAACAAGTCATTTTTACTATAGAAACTAGGGTACTAAATGCAAAGGGGGACGGCTGTAGGAGGCACTTTGACTGTGAAATAAGTAAAAGAGTCTGATACATCACATAAAGTTTACAACACGAGTGAGTCCAAAATCACGAGAATCGGAACCTCAGGGTGGATCAGCTCATTATAACAAGCATTTTTTGTGGAAGAATGCATGGGCGAAAGTGACGCGTTGAGGCATGAACACACACAAAAAAAATTAGTCATCAGAAATCGTCAAAGAAATAATTGGCTTCGCCAATTTTTAAGATGAATACAATCGTACCTTTAACATTAATCTTTTACTGAGTATTTGTGTGAAAAAGACTGTTAAATAAAGAATCAGATGATGAAATTCCGTAACCATTTTTGAATATTGGCCTCGCGTATCATCACTGAACACTAAGTTAAAGAAAGAGGACATCAAGCTGGGAATGGTCAAGGGAATTTTATAAATTCAAAATGCGGAATATTTTACTTATCTAATGGAAAGCAATCGATAAGAAAGAGCTGAGAAGAGCTTCTGAAGATTCTCACGGAGGTTCATTGGTACCTGGAAACTGATTTAATACAATGAAAGTTAGTTACAGAAGATTTACTTGAAAAGCGAGATTAAAAATGGGTTTATTATATATATAGAGAAACTTTCTTCGAAGAAGGATAAGTATGAAAAGTCTTTTATACGAAATGAAAAAAGCTATATAAAGTAGCAGGGCTGTTTCATGCAATGAGCTAATTGGCTGTAGCCCAGAGGTGACAACTATCCTGCAAATTTTCTGCACTTATTTTACTTAGTACTTTAATTTGAACCAAAGAAATTATTTATTGATAATTTTAAATATGAAAAAGTTCCATTTTTTCAAACTACTCGATGTTAATCAGAGAACGGATGACTTTTCTCTCTTTCTGTCTTTTTCTAATCTTAAATTATTTTATTAGGTAGGTATTATCTTCAGGCCACAGGCTTTCAAATTCCTAATTACGATTCTGATGGAACTCCAATTATCTCTAGCCCAGGGCGCTGTGATTTGTTAAGACGACCCTGTGAAGCAGCCTCAACTCTTTCTTTGTTTCCACCTAAATACGAGCTGAGGTTTCTGGGTAGGAAAGTCAAGGCCGTAACCCAGTATCACCGTGAACATGTGGGCATGGTTGCAAGTCGGGAGCACATTATCCTGGGGTTGATGAGGCACATAAGTGTGGAGAAAGGGTTGTCGGCGCATGCCTCCTAATAATCTGACCATGATTCAAATTTTCCAGGTTCACTCCAAATTAACTGGTGTTTTACTCCTAAAATGGATACGATTATCTAATTAAACCAACCTCTTATTTCTGAGGCAGACTTATGAGCAGGTTTAAATTTTATGTATTAAAAAGAAGGTAACTGAATGAAATTCACTGAAAGAAGAAAAACCTCCTAGCAGGTGTTCGGTATTTAAGGAGAATCTCTAGAGACCAAAAGATAGGAGATGGTGGATCATGCATTCTGACCAGATCAAGGAGAATCGTGACATGAAAGCAATAAAGAAGAGAAATGGGGACATGCCAATTTAGTCGGCAGTGAAGATAAAGGTGAAAACACGCAGCCACAAAATCAGACCACAAGTGAATTAATGAACAGATGTGAGACTAAAATTTAAGATAAAAGTGCTTCCGTTATAAGAGTAATTATCAGAATTCTAGAAAAGTCATAATTTTGAAGCCTGGTTTCTGCAAGGCCGGAGGTTGATTGCTCTACGATGTTTTTTCAGCTAGATTAAGCCTAGAGGCAGATAAGAAAAAAAATAATAGAGCTGGTTCAAGATTTCTTAGTTTCTTTTTTGTAAATAATTATATCAGAGAAAAACAGATGAGATTTTCGAGAAAAGGCGAAAAATTGTACCGATTTCTATAATCTGCGAGTGAGAGTAGAAAGTTTGTAAAATATATGATGTGTTCTGTAATTTTCGTATAAAAAATCATATTAGTTATTTTTCGGAGTTAAAATCTAGAAACTGCATTATAAATATCCGCTTTACGCACTTTTATTTAATTTGATTTCTTTCATGTTTGGAGAGATGGAATTTTGTAAACAGGCTTTCATTCGCTTCCTACGCGATCGAGTTCTGCTATGCTGTACACATGTGTGTACAAGGTGATAATACAATTTTATTATTATTTTTAGGAGAAGTTGCGTTAATCACTTCATTTTAGTTCAATTCTATATGACAGATGCCGTTTTATAGTAAAACTTGTTGCCTTCACATAGGGAAACTAGGAATACTTGGCCCTATTCTTAATTTTTCTGATATTTCTCGAAAATTTTGATAATTAGCATAATAAAAGGATATGTCTTTAAGAATGACAGCTGTACTTATTGATATGTCATTTAATCACATAATAAATATATTTCATAAAATCACCTCGGGCCAAGTATCCCAAACCTTAAGGATAATTGACCCTAAGCTGGGGATACTTGACACTACATGCAAACAGTACTTAAATTCTTTTGATAAAGTCTTGATTATCAAAAAATATCAATGAAATTAATATTAAAAATAATATAATTTGACATTTATAAAACTCAAATGTTAATAATAAAATTCCAGTTAATAACTTAAATTAGTCTTCTCAATAAATTAAATCTTATTAAATTCAATAAAAATTAGTTCAAAAATAAATAAACGAATAAATTATTGAATTAATTCAATGATAAAAATTATAACAATAGAAATGGGAACGAAAATCATAACAATGCCACACACAAATTACCAATTATGTCACAATCGAAGAAAATCACGTAGGATCAAGTATTCCTAGTTTCCCCTACACACGAATAAGCCATCAGACACTTTACGCATAGGCGGATATGGTCAGAAAATCAAGATAGATTTGCATTTCTGGTCATAGAACTATATATTAAATTCCATCAATATGGCTAGTTGCATTTTTGAATTATTTCAATCACATACACGCGGGTGGATAGACAGATTAGGCTTCCCTTGGATAGAATTCGTCCGAAATTTGATATCTTCAATATTAGTGTAAGGACAGCACATCAAATTTCATCCTTCGAGCATTTTACGTTTCTGAACTGTCATGCCCACACAAAATTAGACAGTCAAAATTCCAAAAATAATTTTCTTCTTCGCTGGGAAAGTGGAGATTCATCAAAATTTTGCGGTTTAATTTCTTGACGATTATAATACTTGCTCTTTGTATACTGCGTATACAAGAAAGTGCAGAAGATATTTTTTTAGTCACACTTTTATTTACATGCTAAAGTGCATAAAGCACTTTTTTAATATTCAAAAATTTGTGGGTAAATGAAAAATCTTAAAAGTGAGAGACGATAAAAGCAATACCATAAGGAATTTAAGCCAAAGTTATCATCATAAGATGGTTAATTCCTAAGCATTATTAATTAAAAATTATTCATATGAATTTGAAAAAAATTCGAATTTTCTTAGACAATTTTTATCGGTGAATGAGTGTTTTCGATTTTCGCTTTCACCTTCAGATTTTCGATAAAACACATTTTCTACTTTTTAAAGCTCTAATTAAAGAGCGTTTTTTTAAAAAAAGTCTTGTATTTTTATTTTTACGTTTCGTAATATTTGAAATGGAAAACAGTTTCAATAAGCTAGTTATTTAAAGAAATTGCTAATTAAGCGTAACATTAAATTCTAAATAGCAAATAACTTCATAAAAACAACTTAAAGCTTTATAAGTTAAACTAAATGACACTCTTTTTGACCTGAGAGATAGATTTTTCTTAAAGTATTCTTATTCTTAAAACTAGAAATTATCATAACAACTATATAATTGAAGTTTAAAATAAACTTTATCTTTATTAATTATAACCGGAAGAGAAAAATTAAATATTGTGCGCAATATTAAATTACAGTGGCAATTATATGAATGTAAAAAAAAAGTAAGCATGGCTTGAATAACTGTGTAGCAATTAAAAAAGGAATTGTCATGCTCATCATGCAGTTAAAAAGGGTAAAAAAGTTATAAAGTGAATATAAATGTAGATAAATGAGCTGAAAAGAAGATGAATGAGATTATTAGAACCAATTACTAAATCTCAAAAAGGAAAACACAATACATTTATAATCGTTGAATGAAAATTGAGATAGGTGGTGTTGCTTGTTAAGAGCAACATAAAAGAAGAGACAAAAAAAATAAATCTCAGAAAAGGAAAAACAATGCATTTTTAATGGTTATTTTTCAATAAGTGCTCACTGGGGGGAAATTTCATGCTCATTATACAGTTAAAAATGGTAGAAAAGTGAATATAAATATAATGGATATAAAAGGAGATGAATGAGATGATTAGAACCAATGAATAAACCGAAGAAAAGAAAAAACAATATGTTTATAATCGTTACTTTTTCAATAAATGCAGCAAACCTATACCTTAAGTAACGTTAAACACAGAAGAAAAAAAAAATGAAAAAATTTCTACGCCAGACCTTTTTTAACTGCTATTCATGGCCCTAATTAGTATCAAGCCGAAAAATATTCAGATTTTTCTATATTTTCAATACAAAATTGTAAAGAAATTCATGCGATTTCGAAATTTTAATAAATTAAAAATAATAAATATTGGGGATGAATTACATTAATTAATTACCAATTCTTTAATATATTATCTAATTATCGTTTTCTTATTTTTATTGATTTACTTATTTTTCCATTTTGGATTCCAGACAATTAGTGTTGATTGAAAATGGGTCAGTGAAAGTTTTCTGCTGGAAAAATGGGTCACAAGAAGCATTGACATCTGGATAAATGTATGGTGCAGTAAAAAAATAAAAAAACAGTATTTTGTAAGGCATTATATTAAGCCCTTATCATTTTAGATATGAAACATTTAGGTAAGAAAAAAACCAAATTTCTCAATAGAATACTTACCCAAGACCAGAACCAAGTCCACATCTTTTCCTCAGTAGTTTTATTCGATGTAAAAAACAAGATAAAATGAACAATTATTGCGCTTTCGGAAGGTGTTTCACCTTATGTCTCTTCACGACCTCTTTCGAGAAAGAAATGATTAGACCGGACGATATCAACGAAGCAAAATAACAAGAGAGGGGAGAGGGATATCAAACAGCAATTCAAGTTTTCGTCATTCCGTTCATGGAATGTCATAATAAATCTGAAAAATTTCATTCATCAGATGTATTGAAATCCTTTTCGAAATTTTTTCTACTGTTGAAAAACGTGGATTCGGGAAGAAACCCTTATTTTTTGCTTTAATAACAAATAGTTAATTAAAGAAAACTTCCCTTTTAATAGAATATGCTTTGAGCTTGTTAAAACCAAATTTTTCAATTTTTTTCCCATTTATTAAAGAGAGTCAGAGAAAAAACTACTCACACCCAGGAGAAAGAATATAAATGAAGCAAAATTTGTTACGTATGCATAAAAAAAGTACATTTTTTTCGATGTGCTCTAATGATTTACTGCATACGAATAACAGAACAAAAGTAATTAAGTAAGATATTAAGGCAGATAGGTAAGTAGTTGGGTTTTATTGTCTCAGGAACCATGTTTGGCCATGCTGCGTCAAACGTATGGCAGATAAACAGGATCTCGGTGATAAAATATATGGTGATATAAAATAAAATGCCTAAAATGAATTTCAATTACTCATAGTGACATATAAAAAGATAAAAACATGTCAAAACTGACTAGATGAACAGCTAGAAAGATGGCTAACGTAAGTTTTAAAAAGCTAAAATGTAAAAATGTCTAAGCTTTAGTAAAAATGTCTAAAATGTCAATTGGTGGACAAAGAACAAGTACACTATCAAAAACGAAATCTAGAGAAAAAAATGCTAAAATATGGTAAAAGTAAATAAAAAGTTAGAGTTTGTAAAAAGAAAAAATAACTTAGCGTATGTCACTTTGAAATTTACTATAGAAATTGGAGAAAGGGTGACAAACCATCTTGAAAAAACAGTGAAGCAAAAATGCCACATATTTTTATATTTCGTAGGAATAATGATTTTTTTCTTTTGCTTTGCAGGTTTTGCGAAGGGTGGAGGACTAACAACTTTCGATGAGTCTTCTAAGTCCTCAGACATATTGTACTCTAATGTGTCTCCTTCCGATGCAGAGGAGGAGCTCATCTCAGCATCACCATCAGATTTCCGACATTGTACAAATATTTTTTCTGCTGATGGGAGAACAGGCATAGTTTGGGTTGCACAGGCGACCAAAGGAGGTAGTTAAGTTTTATCCGAGGTAACTATTTTACTCGATGGTGGTTGCATATTTGAGACATTTTGTGTTGCAATGAAAGTGTGAACTTCACGAGGCGAGGTAGTATAAAACTTTGAAATTTTTTCTGTATTGGAGATACTATTTGTTTTAGTAGGAATGTTTTTTAAAAATGTTTTTTAGAATTTGTTACAAGTTCAAAACCGGTTAAATCAGGTGAAGAAGTGGCTTTACAAATTTGTCAGTTACTGAAGAGGAAGGATTTTGTGTATGAACAGAACAGTATTGTATTGTGGTAGAGTTAGAAGGTTTCAAATTAGCACCAGGAGATACCATTGCGTCGAAATGGTAGCGGATATATTCTTAACCACAGAAGTGTAACTATTTCCAGCTGCAGGTATTCTGGGTTTTACGAGCTTCTTTGCTTCCGCGTAAGATATTTGATTTTTAACTTTCGTTGAGATGATTTCCTTTTCCTGCCCTAAGGCAAAACATTTTCAGGAAATCGAAGTGTGTTCTTCCTTGCAATTAATTCACCTCTCTTTAACATTGCAAGTAGTGCTGTCATGGTCGACTTCTGCACAACGGGGGTATGTCAGTGTCCCGTGGCAAGAGGATTTAGAATGCCCAAAGCGTTGACACTGGAAGCATCTCAAGGAATTTGGTATATATACTCGAACAGAGAGGCACATATATCCTTTCTTAATATACTTTGGCAATTAAGTGGAACTGAAAGTTAATACAAGATGTTTCGTATTCAGGAACGGGCCATCTCTCCGTATTGTAATATGCCGTACATTGCTCACTCCCTGGCTTTCCAACTTTACAGTAATTTCTTCAACTGAAACATAACTTAACCGCAGGATATAACTGCTTTGGATTAGCTTAATGTTGGATATGGAAATACTTGACTGAGAATTGTTGACAATGATTTGAGGTTTACAATTTGTTTAACTTATTTGGAGAATCCGACTTCGACAAGTAGGTCGCCAAATCGAAGATTCTTTGTGGATTTCACTTCTCCTATACTTCCAGAAACAGCCTTTTCAACCAGAAGAGGAGATACACCATGAAATGATTCTTTAGATTCAGATATCCTCTGAATGCGAAAGAAAATTGGAAAATCGTTACGTCAGAAAGTGGAAGCATTGTGTTGCCCAATGAAGGGAGCAGATTTCTTTTTACCCATACAATATTAATGGGGATTCAGGCCCAAAGGCATCGCCCACCACGGAGCTCAACAACAGAAGGCAGCCACCGGCTCTGGACACTTCCAGACTCGGCGCTTACCTTAGTGCTAGCCGGAACCTATACGTGCTATAAATCCCCCTTTAACGCTAAGCCAAAAAAAGCGACACCCCTTACTTGATTCCTAGCAAACAAGCCAATTAGTTGACTAGCTACCAGCAGCTACACCCACTAGCTACCACCTGGGACCACGGTGCACCACTCGTCTAACGGGTTACCATACACCACCAACACGTGGGTTTTTGGTTGTCCATGAGAATCAAGAAGCAAACAGAGCGGCTAAAGCTTCTCATGGAGATCTCTCTCACTTACCGTAAAGGGATGGAAGGGATCAGCAAAAAACAGAGGGCGAAGAGGAGGGTAGACATGAAGGAAGTAAAGATCCTGGGTCCCTCAGGATTGGGACGCCTGTACTCACCTAAAAAAGGTGAACCCGGGGACAGTTAATAAGACATCGTCATAAATTTGAATTCATAATATACAATCATGCCACGCATATTTGATTTTAAATGCTCTTGGATGATGTTTTGATAAATAAATCGAAAATCGTTGCTTAAATTTGGGTCCATTTTTGAGTTCGTGATGATTTCTGGTGCTCTTCAAGGATTACCAATTGATGCCTATCTATAAAATAGCAATCAATTTTCCATTTAAAGAAAGCAATTTTTATGCATATTTAAGTTTATTATTGGAAAACATTTTAATGTTTTAATGCTTTATTTTGTTTTGTTTTATCTTTCTAGTATCTAAATGAATCCAAATATTTTTATTCATTATTTAATGAATACAAATATTTAGATTCATTTAAAATTTTGTTTAGAAATTCAAAAAGATTTTTACAAATATTTATGAGAAATAAAATGTAACATTCAAAAATATAAGAAAACTTTTATGGGCGTTTCCATAGCAATTTTAAATTCAATTTAATAAACATTTACACCAATTGTAATTAATAAGCCTTTTAAATAATAATCAATTGTAATAGCAAGCCTGTACACTCGTTGCAATTATGACCTGTGTTAATAGTTAGCAACTTTAAATATTTTTTTAATAATTGCAAAGATTTCTTTGATGAATGAGCATAATAACATTTATGATAAAATTTAATAAATAAATAAATAATGAAGAATAAATAAATGTTGCACATCAGAAATATATCAGGTAGGGTGCTCAGAAAATGACAGTTTCATGGCTTTTCGTAGGGTTATTCGTATGAATGTAACCAAAACAAGCTAGATGGATGAATTTTCGTACGTGATATTTTAAAATAGCACATTTGCATCAAATGTTGTATCCATTCGATTAAAGGTACGGAGAAGATAAACACAAAACGCGCCATTTTAGGAAAACTCTTCCGTAGTTTACGTTAAAATATAAAATTCCACTGTTGTAAACAGCTTCAAATATAACTTTGTAATAAATAATATTTTTAACTTCTGTATTATATTTTTAATTGTCAATGAATGTTTATTAAAATATGATAGCAGACCTGCTTCTTCAGTTATAAGTTGAAGCATTTTTTACTGCTTCATTAAGGCATTTTTAAAAACATTAATGCAGCTCTCAAGAAATCTGTTATGAAGAGATTTTGTAATTCTTCCTTTTTTTCTATTTTCTTTCTTGCTTCTCGTATTGTGTATACATGATGAAAAAAGACAGAATTAAGGATGAAACATTTGGGAATGAGAAACTTTATTATACAAAAATTGGTTTACAATTTACTGATAATTTGAGCACCATTTTACATTTTAAAGAAAGTAATCATTATAAGCTCTTTATTCGTTAAAATTTCTTATATAATACCTGTAGGGAACGGAGAACGGCATAATTATATCAGTAATAAAAGTTTAAAAAATATTGAGAATTTTGTTAACTAAAATAAAGTAGCTCGACGAGTACACTATATTTTAAAGTTTCTTCATGCAAACAAATCATTATCTAAATATGGGAAACATATTTATAATAAAAAATGAAGGAAAATTAAGATTATGAATTGATTCCATTATTGAATAGATTTCATTGAACCCTATTAAAAATGAACAGATAAAATTTAACATATTTTAAGCATTTTATTTGCTCTGAAGAGTTTACACTGGGAAGTCATTAAAGAAGCAAACTTATCCTTTACACACTTAAAGATCTTTATCATAATGTGAATCCATATTATATTTCTGATACTCGTGATAAATAATATGTGCTAATTTATTCGAAAGAGAAGCATTTAGTTAAAATAAATTAAAATATGTAGGAATATAACTATTTCAAGTTAGCACTATAATTAAATTTATTCTACACAAATACTTAGAAATTCTTTGAAACATTTGAGCCAATGAAATAGAAAAAGCTGTAAAAATAAATATATATATACAATTAAGAAAATGATCTAGGTAGCACCAAATTTAAAGAAACACATAATCTAGTTAAGAATTAAAATGAACACATAAAGACATTCCAACAAATAAGCAAAAGCAAATATATTAATACAAATTTACTATCCAATGAACAAAAATATACAGCATTATGAATTTTTTATTTAAGAATTTATTTTGAGCCCCAGACATTAGTGTTGCTCGTACCTTTCTTGCACACTTTTATTTAACTTGACATGTTGCATGTTTGTAAAGATGGGATTTTGTAACGGATTTTTCACCCATTTCTTGATGTGCTGCAATTTTGAAAATTTCAACCCTTGTGTAATCCCGATGACAATACATTATTCTAATGAATTTCAGAATTTAATTCTCAATCAATCATTTAATATAATCGAAATAAAACTTCGATTCCATACGGGTGATATCACTTCTTACTGAATTTGAGAAAAAAATGATTTCATGAGTCCAAAATTTCTATGAAAATGCATTTTGCATTAGATTCTAAAAACTAGAAAGTAATTAAAATTTATAAAAAAAATAGTACAGTATTAAAAAAAGTGATTTTAAAAAACGTTTTGGTAAGTTTTATTAGTTTATTGGTATTCCTGTCGGTAATTGATGGATGGTCATTTGAGTCCAGATTCCTGTTATTAGGAGTAAAGTATTTGATTGGATTTCGAAAAATTTAGGGTTGTTTAATTTCAGGCTCCACAACCTAGACCTGAAATTCCTCTCATGAAATTCTGGGTGCTATTACTGTGTCCCCTATGGCGTCCAACAAGAAATGGACGTAGAGAAAAATACGGTCGTTGCACTGAAATATAATTCCTCATTACATTTCAATACTGTTTGTGAATACAGCAGAGCCCAGGGAATCGGATATATCGGATAATCAGAACATATATTTTTTAACTTTTTAAAAAAATTTACCGAAAATTGAAGGAAAATTAACAATTACGAATCAGAAACAAAACTAATGTATATTCCCAACTTAAAAGAAGTATTCGAATCAGTCTTTAGAAATGGATACTGGACCTTAAATAGAAGAAACAAACTCAAATATCTTCCTTTTACCTTCAACTTGTCTGCTACTGTACCGTGAGAATCGCCGCGTGATATTTCTGTACGCCTTCATAGACCACCCAGAGTACTTCACAGAGCACCCGTACAGCATCACAGAGTCAATACTCTAATGAATTTGGTACATCTAGAATTTTTTTACCGAATTTCTCGGATAATCCGAATTCGACGAAAACCAAACAAAGGTCAGCCTCAATTAGTTCGGATCCCCTGGCATCTGCTATAATTGGAAATTTCATCATTTACACATTCTAAGTAAATATCTTCAAGATTCTTTGCCTGTTCTTTATAGTTAATTTTTTTGTAAGAAATATGCTTTTCTGTATGTCTTTAGATAATCATCTAGCTTTTAATTTTTTAATTTAAAAAGTTTTTCATGTCATGTTTATTACTGTTTTTGAACTAAACTTTTTTTGGAATTTCTGTTAGGAAGCTATGCTTTTTGAGTAGTTCGAAACATTCTTTTTTCATCCATCAATCATTCTCAAAGCAAGTATTTCAAACTCATGTCTTGAGCATAAATTAACATCCAGTGCTTTATTTTGATATCTATCTCTTAGGTTTCATCCCGAAGGATTTATCGTACAACAAGCCCGTATACAAGCCTGATCTTCGATGGATCAAGTTTCGAACCACAACCCTCCGTTACGACTAGAACACTAGGCCTTGGTCCTTGAGTTGTCAAGAGAAAGCCTTATGTTAAACCAGGTAATATATAACAGAAGGACGTTTATCTTTTTCAGAAATTACACTAAAGTACCAAAAGTCATGGGATACCTCTGAATATTGTGTGATACCTCCACATATTATTAGAAAAAATATAAAAACAGCCATTTGTGGAATTTTTCTACAAAAAACTATTTTTAAACACGAAATCTTCAAATAGATTTATTGAATTTTAAAAAGGTTAAAAATGATGATAACCATACATATAAATAAAATACTTAATTTAACTTACATTTCGACAATTACTATTCGGAGATTCAAGTTTAAAAATATCAATTTGTGGAAAAAACTTATCATTTAGTTTCTCTTAGAGACCAACAGAAAGTCTAGTCCCTACAATGCCGATATAATTCTAAATCTTAATGGTATCCAACTAGACTTTTTATATAAGCTGCCCTATGTATTTGGTTTCTCTATACTTTGTTTCACTCATGTGGATTAAAAATCTATTTACAACAAATAGTCACATTTCCAATAATATTCAAAGTATTAACTTCAAATTTTAATACAATACTTCGTTAACGTATTGCCATGTATCCTTTAAGTTTCGCAAAAACTGGTTGAAACCAAATCGTTCTTAAAAACTTTAGGAATTTTTTTTCGAAATTTCCTCCTCCTTTTAAAAATGTTAAATTTATTTAGTCATACACTTGCATGTGAAGAATGAATTAAAAGTAAATAATATTCAATATGTTTAAATTTCAGCACTTTTTACGGTTTCATTCTTTATTGAAAATTAGTCTCTTACATCTATTGAAAAATGGTAAAAAATCATTATATAATAAACTAATTTCAGTTTCTCCGCTATCACAAAGTTCCTGATGTCCATTAAGGATTTGGAATTTCATCTGAACTTAATACTGTTACTGTTATTATGTATATGGTTATTCCGTTTCTTGTACTTTTATTTTTGGCAATAGAATTCTTTCGAGCTGAATTGAAATATCATGAGAGGTACTAGATCTCCCTGATATCGTTTATTTAATTTGTTTCTTAATCTGAATTTTAATTTTTTCCCCAAGACAGAAAAAAGTGTGTATTTATATAATTTTTGATCGTGACTTCTTCCTAGACATTTTGATGAATCTCAAAGTTTTGTACTAGAAGAAAACATTTTTGGAATTACGTCTGTCTGAAAACAGGATAACATAAAAACGAAGCGAGTTGGATTTGTGATTTTAGTAAATGTTTCAGTTTAGTTATATTAACATCCCGTTTTGAAGCAACAAGAGGGTTATTTTCAGACGGACCTCGTCATTTTGAACTGCGGTCAGATAACGAAGTCGACACCTGAGCTGGCACTCCCCATTCCGCACCACATCAGCGGGAGGACATTTCGCCCCTTACGTATGATTGAGCATAAAAAAGGCCCACGTACATTGCGGATCTGCAGTGGAATCCAGTTTCGAATCTGGAACGCGCCGGAGCCGAGGTCGATACTTTGCCACTAGGAATCCTCAGTCCGGTTTTAGTATATAACTTGTACAACAAAATTGTGAATCTGTTTAATTGTCTGAAAAATACGTCAATGAGTAGACTGCATTTTTGTATTTATATTCTTGTGTATATGAACACGATAAATTAAAACATAACAAGCAAGATAAATTGAATACGTCTCGACACCAAACTTGTAGATCTGTATCAAATTTTTAGCTCCGTTGGTCAAGAAGAGCTTTATTACTTCTCATAGTCGATTATCTTCCCTATAGTACGAAGATGAACACAAAAACGTGTTATTGTAAAATAGAATACTAGATACTTTAGCGGAAGAATACTCTTACTGGAGTGTTTTGTTTTGTAATACAGTCAATTCGTTCTCTTGTGACAAGTCCCAGTGAACCACACTCATTTTATTTTGGATAAAATTGTGCATTTTACGGGAGGTACAGATAGTGGCATCACATCAGAACATAAAACAATGTGCAGGTAGATGAAAGATGGACTTCGCATGAAGTGACTCCATTATAAGTATAATTCCATTTTTGACCCATAACCTATTTTTGTGCTCTCATAATTAAATTGGAGCAGATTCTTTGAATCAAAAATCAAAATTAGTTAATTTTTTAATTTGTCAAAGGCTTTCCTAGAAGCGTCTCTGTCGAATTTTTACTTTCCCTTTAACGCATTGGCCGACGTGAATGAAATATCATTCATTATCACTGCGATGCAAAAAGACATGAATGCTATAGCATTCAATTTTTCAATTCAATTCAATTCGATGTAGAAACTGACTACCTGTCTATATTTGCAGCTCATGGAAATGTCGACAGTCCTCAAACGTGGTAAATTTGTAACTGCCGAACTTTTATATTTATTGACTCCTGAAACTGTTATCTTGCTGTTTCTCAGTTTTATCTTTCTGTGTCACTCGAGACTCCGTTTCCTGATTTTTTTGTCGCAGGTGCTTTCATGAATGTTTTTGAGAGGATTTCTATGAAGTTTATGCATTACATACCAGAAGGTAGAGAAGTTCTTGCAACCGTTTGGAAAAAGCCCATAGAAAATTTCTTTGAAGCTATGGTTGATTTCTTTAATTAAAGAACAAATGTTTTCTACATTAGAATAGAATAGTTTGAATTCAAAGAATTTCAAATCCCATTGAGTTCAGTTTTGAATTTATCTAAGGTTTCGTAAGACTCTAAATTTTTGTAACAGTTTCTGTTTATAATATTATAATTTCAATAATGTCACATGAAAATTCTTATTTACCATAAAAGTATATTTATTTGACGTGGAGAATCGGTACTTTTAGAGATATCACTTAATATCTACTTCCATATGAAATCTGATAATATTTTAGAAACTAAATACCATATAAAAATATAAAAGAAAATAGTCAGAGTATTTCATTACGACTTCAGACCTCTTACTGTTATAAACATCATAAATGTTAGGTGTACCTCTCCACTCATAATAATTACTCATTAAGAACATTTTTTCATCTAAGATTGTCTCTTAATTGATTAATTATGTTTTGGTTCCATATTTCCAAAATCGGTATGACCAAATAGAGAATCTGAATCAATGTCCAAGATTCGATCTAAATATGCTATTTTAGTAATGAAACTCTTTGCCAAATTTCATTTATCCAGCTCATCGCAATATTCAGTTATCGTGTTCACATGCATACTGAAGGTAAATTTTAGTTATATTAAATTTTCCAGTTTCCAAACAACACAAAGGCTATTTTCGCACTGACCTCGCAATTTTAAACCGTGGTCAAATGATGAGGACGGCAACTGAACTGTCACTCCTCTCCAAACTTCCGCATCACACCAGCCTCCCGTTCATTCTTGTGGACGAATTATTCCGAAGGAATAAAAGATATTTGTATAAAAATTTGCAAGTAGTTAAAACCAAATATTCTCTAAGTGCATATAAAAATAGAGATTGTCATCGTAATTTAAATTTTCTTACGATTAAATTATTGGCTATATCTTTTTATCTTCGCCATGGAGTTTCTTTAAGATAAAAGGATATTGGAGAGGAGAGATTGTTTGGAAATATCCTGAAGTTAAACATTTTTCATAGACTTAGGGAAAGGTAATTTTTGTGATACAATCATATAGACTTTTCAAAACTGTTTAATAATAATTTTTTCTTGAATATACGTTTTCAGATGATTTTCTTGCCTTGATATATTAAAAATTAAACATTTCAACGAAGGATCTGGATTAAAAAGATCACAATAAAGATAACTTTATTTCAGTATATACTCGGTATAAATTTCTTGTTACTATATTCTTTGTTCTCTTCAGCATTTTGCGAAAAACGCTGAATACATTCTTGAGATTTATAGCTTTTAGTTGTTATGAGATTACATTTAATATTTCCTTTGCATTTTGATGTTAAAAGTGTGAATAAAGAAAAATTATTTTCGAAAAACTATTTTATTTTACGTAATCACATGAATAGAAACACATGATAAAAAAGAACTAAAATAAGAAGCAACACAATATGATAAGGCTTTAAAAACGTTCACATGAACAACTGAAAATTATACAGCGTAGAATATAAAAACGAAGTGTTTTGTCAGCATTATGCATATCTATAATTTATCAAAAAAGTGCAAATGCTTGAGGCAAATCAATTGAAAAATTCATTACAATTATCAAATCATTTAAAGCACACAACAGTATTTATAAAAAATAGTATACATCTAACAGTATAGTATTAACTAAAAAAGAACACATTTGAAGCGGAACAATTGGGAAGTACATCTCAAATGTTATGCTACGTTCAAAACAAATTTCTTGCATTCCATGGTACAAAGTTTCAGGAAAAAAATGTGGTCCACATTTAGAAAAAATGAGGGTGCGCAGTTTATTTTCCCCGGGGCGACGCTTTATTTAGGTTCGCCTCTGGACACGAATGGAAACGGGTGAAATTTCCCTCTTATACTTCCGTTAAACACAAGAACATCAGTTTTATTGCAGTGCATTTCATCCACATAGCCCATGGCTATAAATGCCTTGGCGATGGGAGAATACGTGGCGCTGGTTACATACCCAATTCTTTGTCCTGCAGGTGTGCATACTGTATCTCCTTCTGCAAAAATAAAGAATTAATGAACAAAAAAATAAATGTATTAAATAAATTTTTGCATGTAGAAAATACAAGGACATCCAAACTGCCGATTTCACATTTATCGCAGTGGTTTGGACCATGGTTAGCTAGTTTATTGATTATTATTCATATTCTAAAGTTTAGACTACGGTTAAATTTATTAGCATATAGATTTTATTGCATAATGCATATTCAAGAGCATTGCTTTACCATAGCAAAAAACTAAAGAATTATGGAATTGTGTCAGTAAACTCTTTACAATAACATATCCAATGTAAAATAATTTAAAAATATAAATAGACTTTTGGTTCATAAATACCATTCCCATTTGTCGAAAAGAATTCACTTTCAACCGTTATTTTTATTTTTTCCCAACATTCTTTATTCCATATTTTTACAAGCAAACGCAAATAAATAATCCGAAAATCCTAAGTCAATTGGTGTTGTGTTGGGCATTGCACATTTTACCTTATTTACGTTCATTAGGTATCAGTCGAGGCTTTTGGTGAACTACTGTATTTAATGATTTAAAAAAGGAATGTTTAATATTTTTTTGTCATTTTCTTTTAATGAATTAATTTCAATTTTGCGCACGTTTTAAGAAAAATAATTTTATAAAAACATCTATATGTATATCAGCAACTAATCGAAATATATTTCATCAAATTTAAATAAATTTATCTGTCTTCCTCTAGAAATATTTAGAAATAAATTCACTTCTTTATATTTGTGATTATTAACACGTATAAATATTCAATAACGCTTAAATTTGAAGACACTTCGAAGGAATTCATATCAAAGATAATAATCCAATATTTATTTACTTCTTAGAGATATCAATACGAAATTTTATAAGGCGGTGGTCAGTTTCGGCGAGACGGGGTGAGGGGGGATGGGGCTAAGGGGAAAGTCGACCCACTTCTTTTTTCATGGAAAAATTAAATTTTTATTTCTTTTTGCTACCTAAAACCAGGAATTATAAAAAAGCAGCAATATTCAGGTAAACTAGCTAAATAGTTAACTATATTTTAAAATTTTGTCTTCCAATTTATTGCCAATAAATTTTTTTGCTACCTCACTTTCTCCCCCCTCCCCAATCGCCGCCACTGACGATGGTAATATAGTGAGTCATTGTGAAACAAAGTCTGATAATGGGAAACATGTGACAATCTCTGATTGACTAGTAATCTAATATTCATAGAAACTTACTTCGCAGCCTTCCTTCTTCTGAAATAAATCCTCTTCTTCTTTTTCTAGGCCCATCTCTTAACTGCTGCAAAATCCTTTCAGAACCAGGGAAACATCCGTCTTTCATTTTTCTGTCACCTGTCATAAATAGAAAAATAGTGAAATTATCGTAAAATATGCATTAAAATATAATTATCAATATTTAAAGGTTACCGAACTCATAAGATGGTTGCATCTAATATCAATCACAAACATACTCTTTCTGCATCTGCTGTCGATTGGTTATCTTTTCTCGACTGAATTAACTTTTTCAGAACATTTCTTTTCATTCCCTGAATTAAATTTTAAGCAACTTTTTAATTTTATTTTTTAATATTTAAATAAATTTAACCCCAAGAAAGAGACGATTACTGTCTAACTGATTAAAACATTTTATATAATTAATAATTTAAATTATATAAGTTATTGAATTATTAATTATATTTATTTAATAATTTATTGAAATTATTTAATTTATTTAATTAATTAATATAATTAATCACCTGTTAGATTGCAAAAATTGCATCAACATCATTTTTCGGTTTTGTCAGTATTTTTAATTATTTAATTCTTCGCCACCAAAGTTTATTTCTTCTCTTGTGGCATCTTTGACAATTTTTGAATTTCAAACGATAATTTTAGCCGTTTCATTAAATTTCTAAATTTTTCTTAATTATTTACTTTGTATTCGATTTAAATAGTATTTGTCTTAACTTTTGTTGTTGTTTCCATTATGGTTTCAACTTTATTAATTTTTAAATTCAAAATTTTCAACGGGACTATTTACTCGCCATCTTTGTTAGCTTAGGAAATTTGAGTAATTAGGCTTTAGCGTCTGACTGGAGGTTTTTCCTTTGTGTGATTTAAAATTTTTTTGGACGGGTACAGACTTGCTCGAATTGGTGGCACCTGTGTGGGGGCCCCGAGGGCCGTTTGGCCTCTCGGTGCTTGCCTTTTGCAAATTTTTTACGTTGTTCCAAAAAGAAAGAAAAGCTTCATTTTTTTGAGTAAGATGTCTACATGACAGTATGCAAGAGAGAAATTTGTGAATTTCTCAAGACGCAATCGAATACAGCCTGATCTGCTGCTGACTTCGTTTCTGCACGTTTTGCAACTGTGTGTTTCGTATGTGGGTTTTATAGAAAAAGTTTGCGAGTAGAAAGTATGTTTGTGCTTTTTTTGAAAAATGAAGAACAGCAATTACATTCCTATGTATAAAGTTCTGCCACCGTGTTATGCTTCTGAGTTTGTTTGTGCAGTTGTCGTCTTTTCAATTTCCGTTGTTTAAGAACGAGTGATGCAACTTGTGAAAGTATATAATATAAAGTATGTGTGTAGGAAAGTGTTACCAGGTCCACAGTAATTCTGGGAAAACTTGGTTTTCCATGATAAATTGTCTGCAAGTGATTAGACAATAACTTGAGGTGTGTTACTTCAACTGATTCAATCAATTTTTCTTTTGAGTCAACGAACATAACGAGCACATATTGAATAAATTCAGTACCTTCCAAGGTACATGATTGCAAGTCTGAATTATGCAATTCATAATGGCCATTGTGAAAGGGTAATATTTTATATTTGCGAATTTGTTTAAGATTTTGCTAAAAATATATATACATATATATGTAATCCGTTTTATCATTTTTGATTGCAAAATGTCTTTTGGGTTGTGCATAAACATAAAATGTTTTTCTTAACTTTAAATGTTGTTGGCAGTAATTTCATAAATTTAAAGATTGTTAAATAAAAAATTATTTTAAAACTTGGTTTTTCTTTAATTGAAGTAGCGCAATGTACTACCCTATGCAAAATGATTTAAATTAGTGGCTAGGATTTTCAGGTCTGAAAAGGTAGGTGATTTTTATCAGTATAGCTTGAATTGCTTATCATTGTGTATTATATATTTCAGTACCAAGAATTGATTAAATAATTGATAAATATATTTTAATTTAAATTTTATCATTGGGTATTTACCTTGATTTAACGTTTTTATAATAATCCTAGCTTCCCCATCCAATATCACCTAAACCCATTTACGTTCACCAATCTAACGAATAAAGCAAACGCAGGGTATTGAATCAATCAAATTTAACGAAAGGGAGTGGAAATTTCGCAAGGATGTACGGTCGTTTCGTCGTTCTATGGTTGAACGGGCATTTGAGGCCTTTCAGTGTTGAAAGGGTTAATGTGGTAATTTGAAGCACCGTCAGGATATGAAGGAATAATTAATAAGCTTTATATTATCTGAGAAACTGCTTTAATAGCCAAAATAGATGGATTCATTGAATACCAAGACTAAAATTGGTTTCCGTTAGAAGATTGTGAGTCTGATTCTTCATTCCGTCATACTTAGTAGATTGTGAGATGTGTGTATGAGGGGAATGCATATTGCATTTTGTTTAAGCTTCGATTCCTCAAGGCACCCTGTGAAAAGTAAAAAGTATAGAAAAGTGAAAATACAGATAGTATTTGTGTCGGACATATTAGTATGATCATTAAACATCCATTTGACATCCAGAAGTGTTTGTTCCTCCAACTTCTTGCATTGTTACACAATAAAGCACGTTTTGTATTTAGCTTCGTAATATTGTGATGAGAATCAAATGTAAACTACCTGGACAAATAAATTAGAGCTTACCTTAATATTTGGTTGGACCTCATTTGGCTCGGATTACAGGATACATTCCACATGGCATTGTTTCAATATGATTCTGTATGGTTTCAACGCTTATTGTCGTCTAGAATTGCATCAGTTTGTCACCGAGACACTTAACTGACGACAGAATTAACTAACCACCTCATTATCGGTGTTCCAGTATATCCCAGAGATTTGCGATTGGGTTAAGATCCGGGTTTTATAGTGGCCAATTAATGTTGGAAAATAAGTCGTCATGTTCCCTGAACAAATTTTGAATAATTAGTGGTCGGTGGATCTGGGCATTGTCGTTCTGGAATATACCAGTTCCATCGGGGAAGAAAAAATCGATTAATGGAATGACCTGGTCGAAAAAAAGTCGCAGCATTACTTAAACGTGCTTAATTACCATTAAGCACGTTTATTTATTGCGGCGACTTCTTTTTATTGCAGCATAATGTTGCTGATTCCAGGCCAGACCCATTAAGGCAACCCAGAACATAATACTGCCTACACAGTGGCCACTATGTATGAAGGATCCATCGCTTCGTGAGGTTCCTTTCCAACCCTGGTGCGACTACCGTTCGGAAATAGGCTGAATCTTGACTCATCAGACCTTAGCAAGCTGGAGCCGTTTTTTACGATTAATCGCCGAAACAAGTGGTTTTCTTATGCGTCTACAACTATTCAATTCTCTTTTTTTGAAGTTCTCGTCGCATTGTGCATGTTTATGTGCCTGTATGTCCCGTGTTAAACATTTCCATGAGTTAAGGTTTGATTTTTTGCGATTTTTCTCACTTGTCGCTTCAGAGATCTTCGGGCCCGAGGACTTAAAAGACCTTTTTCGAACCACGTTTTATTCCAAGATTTTGACGGTTCATTACTATCCTTCCAGGTTTTAATAATGCGCTGGACACTTATCAAACCAATTCCAGTAATTTCAGCGATCTCTTTAGTCTTTTTCTTTGATTAATGCAGGCCGATACTTTGACCCTTTTTAAAATCAGAAACATCTTTCCCGCGACCGCGTTGAACAACTTCACACATAGTTGTTACCGAAATTATCAATTGCACAGTGCTTCAGCACTATTTAAGGGATAAATTAGCAAAACCACTTTCTATATCGCTGTACTATCGAGCCATTCGGGTGCTCTTATGCATTTGCATATTTATTTCACATGCCAAGTTTTTTTTTTTTTTAACCATGTAGTGTATATTTTGGACTGTTGTCTTCGACAGATTATGTCTAAACGTTCATATGAATCTACAACTTTGGTGTCAAGACCAGGTGCAAAATGTTAGCGTTTTCGAGTTACCGTGTTCGTATACACAAGGACTGACGAAAACACGAACTTTGACAGATTTAAATCAAAGTTAGATATGGATCAACAATTTTGACTTAAAGATCATATATTAAAATACAAACATGTAGCCTGATGTATTTTTAAGCTATCTCCTTCGCATGCACACAAATAAAGAAACAGCGATAGACTGTCAATCTGTCGAAAGATCTAGTCCAAAATTTGCTCAGATGTACAATTCTAGTAATAAAACCTTAAGCGGAATTTCTTCTATCTTTCAAACATCTGTTGATTTGTAATTTTTATATGCATACTGTGGGGTAGACAGAACGCAACCCCGTCCCCCTGCCTGATGCCATGACAGCAACTGTACCGGCTGGGTGGACATGGGACGGTGGGATAGACAGAAGAATTTCATCCAAAAGTTGATAGAAACTTATAATTTTGGTTTGTAGCCTATTGGTAATCTCTCGATTTTTGGGACACAGTGCTCCAGGTTCAAAGATCTCCCATGTATGCGCTCCTAGTGTACGTTGAATATGATGTTTGGGACAAACGTTCTCTCACTTGTGTGATGTGGAAGTTAGGAGAGGGTGCAAGCTCAGGTGTCGTTCTTGTCTTCTGACCGCTCCTCAAATTTAGGAGGTCTGTTCTAGAATAACCCATGTGTTTCTACAAAACGAGATGTAAATATAAATAAACTATAAAACTAAACAAATTTAGATCATACCAAATTTCATTCATCTAAGCTCGCTTCTTTCTTGAATTATCGTGTTCATTAGACAGATTAGTTCGATAGACAGATTGAATACATAAATTGGGTTTTTCGAACTCCGGAATGTCTGAAACCTCGTGATTCATGAGAAACCCAATGATAAATATTTTGAAAATTAAAATACTTTATCTTTGTATTCTTCTTATGCGACAAAATAAAAACATTACAATCTTAATTACTTTATAAGTATACTTTGAATATAAGTGAGGTATTTTATAAATGTTTTAAAAGATAGTGAATGTTAAAACAATATCAAGTTTCAAAGCATTCAACTTATACTGTAATTTCTATCAGATAAAAAATTCATTGATGTTTTTTGCTACTCACTTATTAAATGCGTTAATTCTGCTTCCACAGGTGTTGTATCCTCGTCGATATCACACTCTGTAAGACATATACCAGCTTCAATTCGGAGGCATTCTTTGGCCTCCAGACCAATCAAAGGCATTTTTGGATTACGAACAGTCCTACGGCAGTAGTACACGAGACCTAATCCTTGTTGACACGATATCTGGAAATAAGAGTAAAGTTCTGAAGAGTACTAATAATGATTTCAAAAATACAAAATTTTTAATTCAGAAATTTTAGATTTTGTTCTTCGAACGATTTCAAAGTGTTTAGCATATGCTAGGGCTACTCTTTTCAGAGAGAATATAAAGCAAAAAAGAATGTGGATGATTCATTTAACTGGTATTGTTGATATGCTTTACTAATTTACTTTTGTTGATAGTCTTAATTTAAAAATATCCAGAAGGAAGTTTGGTCACTAACAGTATTCCTGTGATCTACTTACTGTCCCAGAAACTGACTATACTTTTTCGTGATTACCCTCTTTTACTTAACTCGGCTTGCTTCATGTTTGTAAAGATGGAATTTTGCAATTGTGTTTAGCTTCGCTTCTTGACGTAGTGGAGTTCTGACTTTTAGTACAAAATTATATCCCCGATAATAATACATTATTTAAAAAATTTTATAACATAATTAGCAGATTTTTGTTTTAGTTGTTAAAGGAAATTCGGTAATTTATTTATGCAAAAATAAGAACATTAATTTGTTATTGCTTTGACAAATTTCTTTTCCATCACTATACTGTAAATTTATGAAAAGAAAACCGAACAAGATCATAAATCTATTTTTAAGCTTTATTACTTAATGCTTTATGTCTTTTATATTCCGAAAGCTTTCTTTCAATGTTCTATAATTCTGAATTAAAAATTTCGAATTGAAAATTTCACATCATTTTAACAAATAATAAAACTTACACTGTATCCGTCTTCTTCAGTATCAATATTACGTGTAATAAAAGCATAGTAATAATATTCATATAAGTTGGGTCCATATTCTTTAGAGCACAGAGAAGACAAAGTTTCAATTGCATGAAAAAATTTTTTGAGATAAGTTGCACATTCGGGACCTATAAATAATATTAAAAATAATATTAAACAAGTAAAAGTAAACATTGTTAAATGAAGATAATGTATTATAATTTTCATCAAAAGATATATCCGTTTCTTCAAAATGATATGCAAATCTTTCCATATAAAGATATCATTAAAACTTGAAATAAATTTCTCTTTCTTTTATTGTTTGAAGATAAGAATTATAAAATAGATTATCAATAAGAGCTTCCAACATGCTTAATTTTTAACCAGAAATTTGATCTCTTTGTTCTCACCTAGATAAACCGACAGAAGGATTATTTAAAAACAAATTAAATATTATGTTAAGTTTTACGAATTCAAATATTTTTGTATATTTTCTTCTTTCTCTTGTAGACAAATATAAGCAAGAATTTTTTAAACACATCTGTAACTTACTTGGAATAGTTTTCGGAATAGTTGAGTTCTGTAATAAAGAACAGTAAGCCAATATTTTTTTAAAAAAATTATGAGTGTTCAATCCTAGACTACGAAATAAATTGTCTTCCCTTTGAAATATATATATATATAATTCTTTCTATATTTTGAATGATGGAGGTACTATCATGTGTATGGATAAACAGTTTTCACTTTTTCACTTTGGCGGATTTGCTTCAATATTTGATTGTAGTTTACAATTTTGGTGTTAAGACCGATTGAGTTTTCGTGTTCGCAGGCAGAAGAAATTTCCAAAATGATTTTTTTTCCTTATTTTCATAATACCCTCAAGTACAAAGTTCTTTTCACAATTCCGAATCGTTAACTTTCTGTTCTTCCTATAATTGTAAATAAATCTCAAACTTCTAAGTCGGTAATTGTTAAAGGCTAACTCACGTCTTACTAACTTAATTAAATCATGTATCTTACGAGACCTGTTTTTGATTCATCTCTTTACTAAAAATCGTTAGAAAATAATTTCTTTCAGTATTGATAACTCTTTGGATGTACAAATTACTTGCTACCACTGTTTATTCTGCACTTATAAACATTTAAAAATTATCACTCACCTTGGAATATAAAATAAAATTTTTCTTTAGCCATCTCAAAACGTACATCGCCTTCAAATCCTTCTAGGAGATTCTATAAAAGCAAAAAGTTTTTGTACGATTAGTGATAGATAATGACATGTTTTTTCATAATTATTACAGCTATATCGTGTTTAATAAAATTGAGATAATTTAAAACTACAGATGTAGATTTTGATGTGTTAGATCAGTTTAGTTGTGTTTACGTCCCGTTTTGCAGCAACACGAGGGACTTTGTATTTTTGAACCTCAGTAAGATGACGACACCTTAGCCAGTAATGCCCCTTCCAAACTTCCGCACCTCACCAGCAAGAGGACATTTGGCCATGGCAGACTTTGCGTTCACCAGACCCGTTTACACAGCGGTTCTAAGATGTAATCGACTGTCGAATCTGGAACCTTTTGACCGGGAAGCCGAGATCTTCCATCAAGGTCATCATGACACTGATTTCTCTCGGGTCGAAATTTACGTTGTCATATTCTTCCCAGCATCAAGGTTCAAAAAAATAAAACGATTCAATGAAATGTTTTTAAATAAATACAATGAAATATATTATTTTTGTTTTAGTGATTTCAAATGATTCTCGAAAAAACAACAGCAAATTTTATTAGAAAATTATAATGATTATGGCTGTCAGTACGAGGTTTTCATTGACCACGGTTTGTTTTAATATGCTGACATCGCAATCAGCATCAGTATCAGAAAATATTAAATAATCACGCGCTTACAAAATCATATTAAACAAGAAAATTAAAGGAGAAGAATATTACGAATTTTTAATTAAAAATAATTTGTTCCGAATAATAGAAATTTCCGTGAAATTCAGTATAAGGTTTATCTGATATAAAAGAATTTAAATTCGAAATAATTTCGTTTTTACCTTATAACCTTCTTTCGGTCGTTGTAGTATCCATGAAATACAGAAATTCTGTATAAATGTGGTAAAATTAATTTAATTTTAAATGGAGCTTTGAAAAATGTAAGCTATTGGTATGCAATGGCATCTTTTCAATTGTTATAGTCCAGATGCTATAAAAAAGCCAATAAAGCTTTTATATCACCTCATTATACTTTCGGATTCTAATCTTATACAGTTTAAAAAGCTATTTGGTCAACATTTGAAAATAAAATCAATCTCAAAAGTCATAGATATTTAAACATATTATAAATAAGTTTATAGAAATGATAGAAATTTAAAGAATAAAAAATGTACCTGAACTTTAGTCAAAACCTTAGGTGTATTTGCAACAATGCGCAGCTGTTCCTTACTCAGTTTTGACACTATGAGAATATCAATGATACCTCCATTGTTATTTGTCATCAAAGTCTCTACAGACTTCCACTCTTCGAGGCCTATGAAATATATAAAGAAGTGATAATAATTCAATTGAGACAGAATTAACATGCTTTTAACATTTTCTAGTAATGAAAATTAAGAGCAGGCATTTTTTTAAATTTTATAACACAGCTTGAATTATATTATTGCTTCAATTTTTAAAAATTCGTTAAAATAAAATGCTTAAGAAGAACTCAACATTGAATAATTTTAATTTAAACCCTCACCGACTTCACCTATGTACTTAAAATTTTGTACGGCGCATGAAAGCCGGCAGGAAATATTCAAAAAACAAAAATGTCAAAACATATAAAAACACAGTGTCAAAAAATGCAATCACTGAGGTTTAGTTATTGCTTTAATGGCATGACAGCGACATTTGGCAGTCTTGCTCAATTTCCATGATAAAAGATAAAATACAGTGGAATCCAGTATAAGGTGAATTCATATAAAGCGGGACATTCACGAGCACTCGTCAACACGCAAATATGTTGGTTTTGTGACAAAACCGGTCGTCAGTGGAAAACTCAGAGATCTGTCGTGGTGTGGTCGAAAGTTTGGAAGCGAAATTCGCAAGTAGGCAGGGGATCCCGTTTTGAAAGTGGAGGGGGTAGTAGACGAAGCAGGTGACTGATTTAATATTCCCAGTGAATGACCTGCCTAAAGATAGATGGGCTGAAAATGGAATGGCGTGGAGTTCCTTCACGAAAATTTGCGCGGAGTGTAGTGGTCGTGAATGAGGGGGTTGATGCGGACATACATTAAAGACCTACAATGGAATAGGGCGTGGAACCTGCGTTTTCGAACCACGAAATCGAGTCTGATATGGGGATATGATGGCCCTTTTATAGTGCCATAAAATAAGAGTAGTTATAATTGTCAAATGCAAAAATTCTTTTGAAAGATGCTGCTGCTACTAGACCCACCTAAAGAAGGTGAGCCCCTGAGGGGCCGGTATAAGGTGAATTCATATAGAGCTGCTTTTTCACGATCACTCTTCACTACGCAAATATGTTTTTTTTTGCGCCAAAACCGGTCTTCAGTGCGAAACTCTGAGGAGAATTGGCGTGGTGTGGTGGATATGTATTTCAGGGCCATAAATGCTGAAATGCGGACAGTGTAGATATGTGGGATGGGGGGGGGGTGCTGAGGCTCAGTTGCGCAAGCGAAATTCGCAAGTAGACAGGGGATCCCGTTTCGAAAGTGGAGGGGGTAGTAGACTAAGCAGGCGTAAGGGATTTTAGTGAACGGTAGGGAATGTGTTTTGGGTTTAATAGTCTCCGTGAATGACCTACCTAAAACTGGATGAGCTGAAAATGGAGTGGCGTGAAGTTCCGTCACGCCATATGCGTGGAGTGTAGTGGTCGTGAATGAGGGAGTTGGTGCGGGCATACATTAAAGACCTACAATGGAATAGTGTGTGGAACCTGCGTTTTTGAACCACGAAATCGAGTCTGCTATTGGGATATGATGGCCCTTTTATAGTGCCATAAATTAAGAGTAGTTATAATTGTCAAATGCAAAAATACTTGTAAAAGATTCTGCTGCTTCTAAACTTTTCCACTCGAAAATCAACTGCGTTGAAAAGAGGAAATAAATTTAATTCGTAATTATTATTTATTCATTTAGATTTTGGAAGTATTTTTGACATCATTCAGAAAAATAATTTTTATTTTGGCATAGAGGAGGACATAATAAAAATCTTAAAACAACTAAATCTAATGTGTTCTAAGTTGCTACTATTTTCTTCGAAATACTTCAAAATAATTTTGCGAACTTTATTTGACTTTTTCGGATACTCTTTTATGCAGTGATAGTCTGGTATGAAGTTTCCAGTACAGAGGATTCCAGGTTCAATCAAAGCGCGATTTTGCCACATTTCATCCGTCTATGTGGGATTGGCGAAAGTTTAATCTGCCTTCAATTGTTAAACACACTTTCCTCAGTGTGGTGTTGAAACATAAAGAGGGGTACCAGCTCAGGTGTCATTCTCGTTATTTGACCATAGCTCAATGTACGAGTTCCCAAGTGGCCCTCTTGTTGCTGGTGGTTAGTGCAGTCGCCCTAGTGGTTAGTTCTCGTCTTCGGAGCCGGAGGGCTAAAGGTTGAATACCCGAATCCTCTGGAGATATGCCGTGTTTATAATCCGGGTGCACGATCAATTAGACATGGGTCAAACCTTCTTCCGCTGGTGTGACGGGGATGTTGAGAGAGGGGGATACTTCGTCTGGTGTCGTTCTCGTCTTCTGACAGAGGTTCAAAATTGCATGGTCCGTCCCAAAGTAACCCTCGAGTTTCTATAAAACGGCACTTTAATATAACTAAACTATACTAATCTAATGTTACTAGAATAAGAAATAGAGGAATAAAGCTTTATGTGTATATTTTAGAATTAGATTCAGGAACGAATAGTTGATTTGTTCCTTCGGACACATATTTTCCAAAATTTAATATGGTACTAAAATTTTTGCTAAAACGCCGCCTACCAAATTCCATTCCTCAATCTAATTCCGTTAACGAGATGTAGTGTTTACTGACAGGTAGACAGACGTTATTCCATTTTTTTTTTTTTTTTTTTCCGAACCATGGAGAACTGAAACTCAAAGAATCAGCAAAGTTTCGAAGTCAAATTTTTTGAGCATTATAATACAGAGTGATCATAATTTATTATAACAAAAATTATGTAAAAAATCTAATAAGGTTACAACTGCAAACGCGCATCGGCTTCTGCTGATCGGTAGCCATTGCGTATGGAAATCTCTAACTGTAGCAAATTTAGAACTCCGTAATAGTACGAAACCTATCTGAAAAAAATAATTTTTTTTCTCTCATTTAAAAAAACTCAGTTGTGACATAATTAGTTTCTTTTTTCATTAATTTTTGAAATTGGTTCAATAATCTATGATCACCCTGTACTTGGCATACCTCGTCTACTAGAAAGCAAATGAAAGAAAAAGAACCAAAAATATTCAACTCACTTTCTATATCTGACGTAACCAATGCATCTAAAAACTTCGATGAATCCTTTCCTATCAGAAGAAACTGCCTTTTATACGAAGCGTCATGTATCGATCCGTGTGCCCTTGTCTCCATAACTTCATCAGCCACTTTCTTCTCTTCATAATTCATGGGCACATGAAATCCTGAATATTGCGTGAACACGGCTTTATCTTGTAAGTGCATGTCGTGAGAGGGGAGTTCCTGAACATTCTGAAATGAAGAATAGTGAAATTGTCAAGCAGATATTACAAGAATGGCAATTCAGGTACTTGAGTTAAAAGAGTTGATGATATAACTGAAAATGCCAAACGAAGAAAAAAAAGTTTAAAACTGGAAATGTATATAATATATTAGTTTTATTGAGGGAAATTCCTCTTACACAATAAGCTAACGCTCACTCAGATTTAAATAAATAAGACACATAATCGTTGCATTTATTAATACCTAAGATTTTAACATCCACTTCAAAAAACTTTTGTAAAAGTCAATAGAGAATGAGGATTGAACCCTTTTGAGAAATCAGGAAACTCATTTATGACCATCATCCACATTTGAATTTGTCATTTGAGTCTTTATATTCTCTAAGTCCAACCCATAGTGACTATTTAATCGGGTAAAAAATACATTTTTTTCATTATTCAACCTTGTTCTAGGCTTCAGATGTGTGATGAAATTATCCTTCATTTTCTTGGCAAATGCGCCGAAAATTCGCATGTCGCATACACGGAATCAAGCACCTGATCTTCATGTATATACACAGAGATTCAAAATTCAGCGTGCAAATAATTAGAGGAGGTAAGAATTCTAAAAACTAGTACGAATTACTTAGGCATATAATATAGAAAACGCTGCCCTTATTAACTAATGGATACAGGAAAATGCAAAAATCATAAGTCAATAACTTGTATGGCGATACTTTATCTCTTTGAAGTCCAAATGTTTTTGAAAAGCTTTCTAGAAAGTCCAAGTCATTTTCCAAGTCGTTTTAATGAATTCACTGAACATTATTTAAATGAAATTATTAAAATAATTTTCATGGAAAATTCTTCCAAGAAGGCTAAAAATGTTTGACCCTACTTTTTAAAATAAAATAAAGTAAAACATATTTTATATATAATTAGTACTAAACCAGTGGTAAAAACCTGATATTCGCACGCACAGTGTGATCAAATTTTTAAAGAAACACACAAGTTGATCAGAGTCACAGTACAATTAGAGACTATTATATAGAGCTCAGCAGTTCGCGCATCTCCCGAGCAATCTTTGCATACCTAATTTTTTATCTTGTTTGCCCTTAGACATTACCAGATCTTTTATTATTATTAAAAACAACTTGGGTTAAAAATGTATAGAGTCCACTTCGACATCAGTATCTAGGACTGCAAAGGGATATACTTGAACAGTACGAGTTCGAGCATGCACCATTTTTCATACAAACTGCTAACTGTCCTTACTATTCATGGCTATGCAACTTTTCACATAGGAGGTGCATAGAGCGGCGAATCTTTGCAAAAACATATGTAAAGGCTTTGGATATTATTGAGGCGAAGTAAATAATACATCAACCCGCTAAATCATTCGGTTTGCTTCTCCTTTCATACTTTCCTATGCGAATTTGGTTAGATTTTGTTCTTCCTACTTCCCTTAACAGTTTGCGTGCAGTGTTTTGAATCACCTGTATAAAACATGACAGGTTAATATAGAATTAAAAACGCAACTAAATGTTATAAATCAATATGATCTTCTCTTGAGAACTTTTAATTTACAGCGAAAACTGGAATTATCTGTGGAAAAAACTTTTTTTAATTTTACAGATGGAAAGAAATTACAATCAGAAGACACATGAAATTGATGCTTACTTATCAGGGCTTACTTACTGAAAAGAGCATTCTAGTGCTGTTCTAATACTTCCTTCTCCATTCCAGTTATTTTTATGGCATATACATTAGGGTGGATCGAAAATTTTTTTCTCAGAATTTCAAATCCTACCTATACAGAAAAGATGTTCTATGGTATATAGATAAATGGAAAAATAAAATAAAAAATTAAATTTTAGGTTAAGAACCGCCGCAAGGGGGTTGAATTTTTGAAAAAAAATGGAAAAATACCTAATTTTGATTATACGATTTTTTTAAAAAAATTATTATTAATTAAAACCTACCTATGCGGAAAAGATGTTCTATGGTATGGAGATTACGAAAAAAATAATAACAAAATTTAAATTCAAAATTTAATACTGCCGCAAGGGGGTTGAATTTTTGAAAAAAATGGAAAAATACTGAATTTTGACTATACGATTTTAAAAAAAATATTATTATTAATCAAAACCTACTTATGCGGAAAAGATGTTCTATGGTATGGAAATTAAGAGAAAAATAATAAAAAAATTTAAATTCTAAATTTAATACGACCGGAAGGGGGTTGAGTTTTCAAAAAAAAAAATGGAAAAATATTTAATTTTGATTATTGATTATACGATTTTATATTCGAAATAATTGTTTTTTCGCAATATAAATAACCAAAAGTGATGATTAATGAGTAGTGAGTAGTATAATGTACATTGCAACATTTTATGACTCAGCTCCCTCTTCCCACACCGTCAAATCAGTCCGGCTAAACAACTAGAGCAGTAGGCAATCCCATCTTTTTTCTGTCTCCTGTTTTATCCTCCCACGCATCCATAAGTCGAAAGTGGTACTTCATGGAATCTTCCCCACAGTCATACCTGTAGTGACAGAACGCCGCCCCGTTTCCCCGTGCCTGATGCCATGACAGCAACTGTGCCGGTTGGGTGCACACAGGACTACCTGTAGTGAAAAAAGTTTTAGCTGCAGTTAGAACATTGGACCGATTTGGTATTTCCGACCGAGCAGGCGCTGCCATCGTCTCAGCTGCTCTTCATGATGTGGGCATTATCTCAGAAAGCAATGTTTTGAACATTGTTGACACAAATAAAATTCGGCGTGTGAGAACAAAAGCAAGAACCACTCTATTGTCTCAGGTCATAAAAGATTATGACCATGACCAATTTGGTTTATACTTCGATGGGTGAAAAGACAGGACTCTATCAATGGAAGACAACAGAAGAAAAGTCATAAAAGAAGAACACATAAGCTTGGTAAAAGAACCTGGCTCTGAGTCCATCGGCCACGTGTATGTAAATTTCGGGAGAGCTCAAATTATTGGAAATAACATATACAGTTTTTTTGTCATGCATTGACAACGACATAGATGTAACAAAGTTGGTTGTGACGGAACATCTGTCAGCACCGGTTTCAAAGGAGGTTTTATACGTAACCTGGAACTGATCCTGAATTGTTCACTACAATGGTTTGTGTGCCAGTTACACGCCAACGAGCTTCCAATGAGTCATCTTTTCGCGCACGTGGATAAAACCACAACTGGGCCCAGAAGCCTGACTGGCGAAATAAGAAAATCGTTGGCCGGTTGCGAGAAGCTATCTGTAGTTTCATCCACGCCAATAGAAAACACGCTATGTGAAGTGACTAACAAGAAAGGCTTAAGTGCTAATCAACTGTACTTAATGGAAATTTGTGAAGTCATAAACTGTTGACATTGCAGAGAAAGTCTGTTGAATATAAATCCTGGAAATGTTTGCCACTCAAGGTGGCTTAGAATCGCGAACAGAATTCTCAGGTTCAATGTAGCTCACGAAAATTCATCCGAGGCTTTTTTGACATTAACGACAATCGTTACAAAAGTCTATGCGCCTATGTGGTTCAAGATCTAAACGAAACCATAATTTATGAGGCACAGCATTTACATCAATCAGTCATTCTATCGCGTTATTTCTCGAATGATTTGAAGGATGCCATAGACCCTGTTATTAAAAGAAACTGATTTTTTGGCCATCCAGAAAATGTCCTGATATCAATGCTAGCTGACGACAGAAATCACATTAGCCCTTCAAAGAGTTCTGAAAGCACGTAAAGTCATTGCCTACTGCTCTAGTTGTTTAACCGGACTGATTTGACTGTGTGGGGAGGGGGAGCTGAGTCATGAAATGTTGCAATGTACATTATACTACTCACTACTCATTAATCATCACTTTTGTTTATTTATATTGCAAAAAAACAATTATTTCGATTCTAAAATCGTATAATCAATAATCAAAATTAAGTATTTTTCCATTTTTTTTTTTTTTTT
>BGPR01000485.1:318145-354699 GCA_013235015.1 Araneus ventricosus
TCGACATACAAATTCAGTTACGTATTATGTTTTTTAAAATCGTTTTTCTTTCAATTGATATTCTCATTTTCTTAATTAAAGCGTTCAGATCAAAAAAGGAAACTATGTGTATAATTCTTTATATGATAGGTAATCTTACATATAAATGTATTAAGACATGAAAGCATTTTAATCCGAGCAACAGTCAGAAATCAGCTTGTTTAATCTTATAAAAAGTGAAGATGAATGCAGGCTGATGGGGCTTTCAACAGGTGTCACATACATGGGTTAAAGCACGTCTAGTGGGGGTAAAAATCGCTATTCATCTCACTAACTCTAGTAATTCTTGTTGACAAAACACTTCAATATCAAAGTAGTTTGTATGCACAATGGGTGATAATTTCTAATTGAGAATTTTTCTTTTCTATCTTCAACTGTAACTTAGCTATGGGGAAAAGTTAAATTAGGGAGTGAAACACGCTTTAAGCTCACTAACTTTAAGCAATGTGTAGGGATTTAAAAAAACGCTAATAAAAGTTGCTCGTTATATTACATGATTGTTACCTGTTGAGTTCTTCCTCTGTCATAATACAATCGTACGGTAACGCCCGGAAGATAAATCCGAGAACTGGGAGTTCAGTCGCTTTCAGCTCTTAACTTTAATCAATTGCTTTCGACAAAACTTAAATATAAGGGATGTTCGTTATGGATATAGGTGTCAGATCACCTATAAATTTTCTATCTTATGAACGAGCTATGGACGGATGATAAATAGCAGAGAAAATGGCTTTATACAGCTCATAACTAAAATAGCTATCCAAAAACTTTAATCAATAAAGTTGTTTATTATGAAGAGGCAATATCTTCGTCTTTTGAGTTTTCATTCTATCTTCAATCGACAAAGGAATTATGGGGGAAATGAAATTCAGTTCTCAACATTTCCCACTGCCCAACTTGTTGGTTAGCCATCTACAAACTCTCGCTAATATTTTACCGAAAACCTTAAGAGCATCTCCCTCACCGGTAAGATCTAATTAATCCTGTTATCTGTTATTAAGTAAATCATTGGGCAAAAGCGTTCTGTATATCTTTTACTATAATAATAATAAGGAAGTAATTTCGCCCTGTATTCTCACTAAGATATGAGCTACAAGAATGAAAACCTGTGGAAGAGACTCACAAATGACGAGAGCTTCCTAACAAGGGGTAACATGCGTGTTAAAACGTACTTAAGTTAGGAGGAGGAGGAAGGGTGAAAAATCACTTTTCAGTCATATTAAGCAATTGTCAAACTATCGAAAGGTTCAAATCTACAAAGGTGGTTCTAAGTTGCGGTGGTGAAATAAATTCTTCTAATTTGGTTATGGCTTTCCACCGTTTATTAGTGGTGTGGAATGATTTCCACCCTCATTTCACCCCTTTGAATGGATGGCCATCTGAACTCGTTCGTCTATAGACCTTGAGACATCCTCATGGGTGAATCGTTAAGATTGCTCGGTTGTCTGTGGTAATTGATTCTGAAGGCTGACTGGTGCCTATGTAAGGAAGAACATTTCTTATAATTCTCATAAGGATCACTGGATGATGTGGATTGGAGGGCTGTAAGGTGAGCCAGGGAGTAACATGCAAGATTTATTGGAATGCTGTCGCTACAAACGGTGTGACTATAAAGTTTGGTAAAATTGTTCGTTATGATTGGTAATAATTCGCCTAATTTGGGTTTTCTTTCTATTTTCAGATTGCAAAGATTATGGGAAATGAAATTCCCCATTTCCTCCCCCTTTGATTTGGATATCATCTACGACTCGTTAGTTTTCACTGTCTTACAAACATATACCATGGGTTAGGTTGGGTCAATTATAGTTGTCGAGCGTATATATATATATATATATATATATAAACTTTTTAACGAAGCTTGGTTCTGGGTTCTAGGGGTCATGAGAACCATTGCAATAGGTAGACTTCCTATAAGGAATCTACTTAAAATGATGTCCGGTCCACCTCGACATCAGTACATAGGACTGCAAAGGTTATACTTGAACAGTACGAGCACGCAGCATTTTTTTTAACAAACTGCTAACCATCCTTATTATTCATGGTTAAGCAATTTTTTACCTGGGCGGTGCATGGAGCGGTGAACCTTTCCCAAAACATTTGTAGCTGCGTTGGAGACTATTGTGGCGAGGTAAATAATACAAATTTACCATACGCAATCAGAAAATTAAATGCCTAGTGCTAAAGTCCAAATACAACGCAATCAACATCATCCGGTTAGCTCCTTCTTTCAAACTTTCCTGTGCGATTTTGGTTAGATTTTGTTCTTCCTACTTCCCCTAACAGTTTGCGTGGGGAGTTTTGAATCACCTGTATAAAACATGACCAGATGACAGGTGAAAATTTAATGAAAAAACACAACTAAATGTTATGAACCAATATAACCTTTTCTTGAGAAATTTAAACTACAGCAAAACTGAAAGCGCCTCTGAAATTTTTTATTTTTTAAATTTAATGGATGGAAAAAATTACAATCAGAAGACACATGAAATTGATGCATGCTAATCCTGGCTTACCTATTGAAAGAGCATTCAATGGCTGTTCTACTAGTACTACCTTCGCCATCCCAGTTATTTTTAGGACATATTCATAGGGCCGGATTACCAAATAGACAAAGTAAACGACTGCCTAGCGGCTCCGGGATTTTTTTGTGATAATTTCAGAGTGATAAAATTTTATGCTTTAGTTTGATTGATAAGGGCCATGCACTCTAACTTATTCAAATTAAAATTAAGTATCGTTTAAGTTTCAGAAAATAATTCTTAGTATTTTTTCAAGTATTCAAAGTCACTTTCAGACTCTTAACCAATGTAGTTCAAATTATTTCGCAGTTAGCAGAATAATTCACAAGTGCAGCTAAGCAATCGAGCTAAAAATGTTTTGCAATTTTTTGCCCATATTGCTTAAAATTATTTTTTAATCTTATTTTTAAATTTTTATACGCGATATAAAATTTAAGGAGTTAGGGTGAGGAAGAGGAAGGGGAGTAAAAATTTGTACTTCCAATGGGTCTCTATAGGGGATAATCTAAATCTGCATATTTATATTTTAAGTATTTTAATACAGCTTTGACGTGATTGTTTTAACATTTTCAGCAGAAAGTAAATTAGAATTTTCAGAAGTAAAGATTTGTTGGTGCAATTTTTTTCCGGTTGAAGGTGCGCGGGACAACGTTCATATACAGAGCACTCCTAATCAGGAGTTTCTTAAATGTTGAGTCCCAATCCCAAGTTTGATCTCATCCGATAATTTAGGAATGGTGGAAAACTTGAAAACGGAAGAAGAAATGTCCTTCTGTCGGATTTATCAATATAGAGGTCAAAAATAATTTTTTTAAACCATCCTTTATTTAATATTTCTTTAAAACTGATCCAAAAACTCAATATGACCTACTCTTTTACCATTAAACAATGCTTTAAGATCTCGTTTTATTTCTTAACGTAAAATTATAATTGGGATAGCAAAAATATTTTTCAGCAAAAAAATGTGGTCCTGACTAATAAGAGATCGAGATGGGAAAAATCTTTTAAGAAAAGTTGCGCTAATCTAATTTAAATAATGAATAGATATTTAATGCATTTCAGGAATTTAAAAAATTACGCAAAAAATATATATATCAAACGTAAAATGATTTTGTTGCTATTTCATTATTTGAAAGGTTTCAAAGAAGAAAGTTATAATTTTAAACAGGAGGAGCTTTGCAAGTCCTACTTGTTAGTGGTATTCTTTTTCTTCTATTATCAAACATTAAATTTCTTTAATTAATTCTTTTATGGCTCTTTATACAAAAATTATTATGAGGTATGGTTCATTGTGCTATATGAGTACGAACATGAAAGAAATCACAATTAGTTGTGCCCTGTTTTAAAGCATTTGTCTTTGCATGATGAGCTAGCAGAAGCAACAGCGTGAAACATGATGAACATATTTTATGCAGTAAATTTTGTATCATATCTTTGTCGTGTAAAACCTTATAAGCGTAAAGCACTTAAAACAATATTATAAGGAAACTAAGCTACACTGAATATCATCAGAAAGAACATTGGATTGAAAATTAAATATATAATGTAAATGTGATTAAACTTACAATTTATTTATTTATATCATCGTCTCATGTTATTTCAGTTTTGATTTGATCTCCCAGATTTTGGGTTAATTTTTTTTTAAGAAATGCCTTGCTACCTTGCTATAAAATCAAATTTCAAACGGCCTATTTACCATCATACTTTATAATTCTAGATACAAAAGTGAATATTCAGTTTCCCTACAAAATGTCTGAAGACAAATGGGCGCTTTAAAATTTCTTATGTTGGATTTACAGTGAATGAACCAGGCCTTTTTCTGGATCTTACATAGATGTTTCCAAACTACAATAAAGAATGTCTATAAAATACAGATTAACTCGAAAAATTCGAGCCTTTTAAATTAGAATTAGTTTGCATTTCAAATTTTTCTCTGGACAAATGAATTACTTTTTAAAAAGAATTTGATTTCATTATATGTGAATTGCGCTTTTGATTTTGAAATTTTATCGTACAATTTTTGTATCCAAAGTGCTGAATACAGTTTGTATATTTAAATTATGGAAATTATTGTTTCTGAAATCATTAATTTTTAATTATAACTACTTTCAATTTATTTGTCCAAATTATTTACTGAAACTTATTAATTGTACTTATTATATTATAATACTTATAAAAATTGTTAATTATTAAAAGCAAATCTTAATTGCCATTTTTAGTTTAAAAATTTTAATTTTCTCTTATTGCATTCATTTTAGAACCAGTTTTCTTCATCTTTTCCCGTTGGCTTTAAATTAGCCGTGTTCCATTGTATTATGACCATAACCATCCCGTATAGAAATTTCTAATGCATCTGTTGGGAAACCTTAGATAGATACAATATCTCTACAACATGTTCTATATACCTTCAGATAGATATACTCTATAACATGTTTTGCATACCTTATCCAGCGGCACTTCATCGGTTTCGAGTTCTTCTTGTCCGATTGGGTCAATCTCTTCTTCTGCAGTTTTCCAGAAACTTGACAACTAAAATTAAAAATTAATAACGTCATCTAAATGGTAGCGAAATTTTGAAAATATCTGTCTCCTATACATTATTTTAAAAGAATTATATCTAAGATCTCTTTAGCATTCTTATTGTAATAAGAGGTTGTTAATGAGATTAAATAACACATTTATTAAAACTGATCTTTTTGAATGCCTTAATTTAATTATTTAATGCGATTTCTTACTTAAAAACGGATGGAAAATTTATCTGTTGAAATCGGGAGAACACTCAAGTTATCCAGACTTCAAGCTTTCATCTTACGTTTATTTAAAGTGGCCAGAAATCACATATTAACAAAAATTTAATTCCTAGTTACGACATCAAAATATGTTTCTTATATTTAATTAATTTATAATAAATATATCGGATTATCTCCGATTTTTGCTTAAAAGAAGCAGTTTTTTTAAAAAATCTATATTCAATCGTTTAAGAAGTTATCTACTGAAATAATTTATTTACTTCTTGACATTTAATAAAAATTCTATTAATATAATAAGAAGACGTCAGATTTTTTACTGTTTGTTCCGACATAGAAAATAATGCCTCTTCTATATCTCAAATTTTGAATAGGATGTCCAGGTTCCTGATTCGAATGAATTGGTATAAATAAAAGGGCCAAATTAAAAAATTTAAAAAAAATCAATGATTGAGATTTGATTTTGAAAAAAAAAATGTATAGTAAGAATCCAATTTCCTAACTTTATATAGAATATTATTTTAATACATAATCATACATTTTTTAGCTATCTTGTTGTACACGTGAATAAGCCGACAGACAGTCAGCGCGTAGGCGGATTTTTTCTCAAAATTAATTTATATTTACATTCCTATGACAAATCTATATTTCTGATTTCACCCACCTGGAACGTTTCATTTTGAGTTACTTCATCCACATGTGTACGGACGGGTAGACAAATTAGGACGGAATTTAGCCAAAATTTGAAAAATATCTTTAACTTTGGTGCACAGACAGACAAACACAATCATAATTCCAAAAATTATTTTTTTTCTTACTCTGGGGGGGGGGGGATGAAACGTGAAGATTTATCGAAATATTGCAAACGAACTTTTTGATGATTGCAATACTTTCCCCTTTGTTATACTTCATATACAAAAGTGCACTCTTATTTGCGTATTAAAGAGTATAAAACACTTTTTATTAATCAAATATCGGAGGTTAAAACAAAAGTCTGAAAAGTTCTTTTGAAATCAATACGATAAGGAAATTAAACCGTAGTCCTAAGATGGTAAATTCTTAAACATTACTGAAAAAAGAAAATATCATATAAATGAGATTAAAATTCGAATTTTCTTAGAGCATTTTTATCAGCGAATGAGTCTTTCGCGTTTTTTGCTTTGACCTCCAGATTTTTAAGGAAAAAAATATTATCTACTTCTTAGTACTCCAATTAAAGAGCATTTTTAAAAAATATCATTCCATTTATGTTCTAATGCTTTGTTACATTTGAAATGGGAAAAAAATTCAAAAAACAAATTACATACGCGAAAGGGTGAAAGTAATTTAGAAATAAGCATAAATTAAACTTTAAACAGCAAATAATTCCATAGAAAAAAATTTAACACTTTATAAATTGAACGAAATTACTTACTTTTTGGCCTTAGAAATAGATTTTTCTTAAAGCTATTTCTTAAAGCTTATTCTAAAAACTAGAAATACATACTAGAAATTAATATAAAAAATAGATCGTTGAATTTTAAAATATAATTTAGCTTTAATAATTATTTCTGACAACTAACTAATATTAAATTTCATTGGCAATTATATGAATGTAAAAGAGGCAGATATTGCTTGCATAGTTGTGTAACAATTAAAAATGGAACTGCTATGCTCAATATACAGTTAAAAAGGGTGAAAGTGATTTCAAGGACGACGAAGAAGCTTAATTTTTCGCAACCAATGACAAAAAGTTCTGAATTTTTTTCACATCTGGTAGGAAAATGTGGTCTCATGTTCATATCAGATGTTTAAAAAAATTAAGAAGTTTAGTTATATTAACGTCCCGGAGCAACACGAGGGCTATTTTGGGACGGACCTCATAAATTTGAACCACAGTTACCGGAGCTGTCACCCCCTCTTCAAGCTTCTACGCCACACCAACGGGAGGGCGTTGGGTTACTGCGTATGATTTGGCGTGCAGCAGGCCCCATACACGGTGGATCTTCAGTGAATCTGGTTTCGAGCCTGGAGCCCTCTGGCCCCAGGGCCGAAACAATACCACTAGGCCACCGCGGCCTCAAAAAAATAAAGAAATATACGTTATTGGTTGCGAAAAATTAAGCTTTTTCAAAAATGAGATACTCGGTGTTGCTTGTTAAGAGACGATATGAAAGAAGAGGCAAATGAATAAATAACAGAAAAGGAAACACAATGCATTTTTAATAATTATTTTTCAATAAGCGCTCACTGAGAGGAAATTTCATGCTCATTATACAGATAAAAATGGAAGAAAATTGAATATAAATATAGTGAATATAAAAGGAGATGAATGAGATGATTAGAACCATTGAATAAACCGAAGAAAAGAAAACACAATACATTTATAATTATTTTTTCAATAAGTGCTGCAAACGCATACCTTAAATAACGTTAAACACAGAAGCCAAAAAGAAAATAAATATTTTTTCAAAATTTTCAACGTCAATGCCTTTTTAACAACTGTTCATGACAGCAACTGAGATTACGTCGAATAGTATAGACGTCCTATTCACATTCATAGTGATTTTTCATTCACATTTGGCAGCGTTTTCAGTTTCTAATTGATAACAAAATCATCTTGACACACAAAATTTCAGTATATTATATATAATTAACATAGGAGATGAAGTTCAATAGTTTATTATCAATTAATATAATTGACGCTTTGTTATTTTTACTTATTTTTCGGGGCAAACAGCGGTGACTAAAAATAGGTTAGTGAAAGCATTCTGCTGGAAAAATGGGTCACAAGAAGTTGAAGAAGCACTGACATCTGGATAAGTGTATGCTGCAGTAAAACATTTGAAATAAAAGCAGTGTTTTGGTAAGCAATACATGAAACTCTTAGCATTTTAGACATAAAACATTTTAGGCAAGAAAAAGTCCTACATTCTCAATTGGATACTTACCCAAGACCAGAACCAAGCCCACATCTTTTTCCAAGTAGTTTTATTCGGTGTAAGAAACAAGACAAAATGAAAAGGTTTTTCGTTTTCGGAAGGTTTTTCACCTTACGTCTCTTCACAACGTTTTTCGAGGGAGAAATGATTAGATGCGAAGATATGAACGAAGGAAAATAACAACAAGAGAGAGGAGGGGGATGCAAAGCAAGAATTCAGGTTTACGTCATTCCGTTCAAGGACGGTCATCATTAGCCTGAAAAGATTCATTCATCAGATGTATTGAAATCCTTTTCGAAGATTTTTCTGCAGTGGAAAAACGTGGATTCGGGAAGAAACAATTATGATGTTTTAATAAAAATAGTTAATTAATGAAAACTTCCGTTTTAACAGAATATGCTTTGAGCTTGTTAAAACCAAATGTTACAATTTTTCCCCTGTCTGTTAAAGAGAGAGTAAGAGAAAAAACTACTCACACCCAGGAGAAAGAATATAAATGAAGCAAAATTGGTTACGTATGATAAAAAAAGTACATTTTGTACTCTAATGATTTACTGCATGCGAATAACAGAACAAAAGTAATTAAGTCAGGTAATAAGGTAGGCAGGGCCAACCTTAAGCCGATGGACCGATTGCTCCAAATAGGGCCCCGCGCCTAAGGGGCCCCGCGATAGGGTGCTACAAAGAATGTAATCGAATTTAATCAAATTAAAATCAATTAATTATTTTTTTAACAAATTATTTAAAAAACATGTTTTTGTTGCGTTACAAAAACATGATTTGTTTTAATAGATCTAAGAAAGTTTCCAAATATATGCCAATATAAATTACTAGAGGATGTTCACGATAAAATAAAATAAGATTTTTCAAATGTTCAGATGCGAAATAAGAGTGTATACTTCCGTTTGAATGTCGTGAACATAATAATAATTACTGGAAATTCAGTTAGAGTTGAATTTCTAAGCAGTTTTTTTGAAAATCCAGAAGACTTATTGTAATTTTGATTGTCTGAAATAAAACGATTTAACTCTTTTCTGCACAATCATTAAAATAATGATGAAAATGTTGATTTAAATCTGGTTATTATTTTTTTTATTAAACATGCTATTTGATGCCATTGCATATTTCTTTCTACTGTACCAATAAGTTTTTTAAGATGATGATAAGTTGATTTAAGATGAGTGTTTTATAGAAATTACGAGTAATTTGCTTACTGAAGAAAAATTCATTTTAGTAAAATAAATTATTAGTATTCTAATTCTAACTTTAAACGGACATAAATATTGTTTTTAATTTTGCCTTTTAAAATTTTGCAAGTGAAAGCTTAAGGGGGCGCTGGAGTAATTTTTTTTTCCGCGTTCACTGGAACCCATTTTCCTGGCATGGCAGGAAGGCATGTGCTATGTTGAGATGATTGACAGAAGAGCATCCAATCAGAGGAGGAATAGTTTTCGAAGTTGAGGAGAAGGTAGTTGTATGTGTTTTGAAACTAACGACACGAGTGCTTTGTTAGCTGTCAACCTGCACCTGGAGTGCCTAAGGGATAGAGTTCCCCCTCTCCCCCCCGCAGCTTTCGAGACGGCTACGATTCACCCCACACCCACACAACATAAAATAATACATACATATAATCATATTAAAGTAATACATACATATAATCATATTAAAATAATACATACATATTTACATTTTCTTCATATTTACATTTTCTTCATATTTACATTCTACGCATATATACATTTCCTTGCATTTATTCAGTTACAATTTTTTTTTTCCTTCTCTTAATTTTTGTGCGTCTAAAATATATTGCGGGTTTCGGAATGGCAAGGAGCGAGGATATCTTGGGTCGATGAGCTCTGGCAGTAAACAGTCAAAATAAAATTATGTGAGCTTATTATCCATCTGTGCTGCCCAGAATTCATCGTCTATATCGATCATTTCCAATTTTATTCCATGTGGCGCCCAGACAACAAATAAGCAGTATTTCCTTTTGGAAATATGTAATTGACCCTGAATTTGGAAATAATATAAGTTTTTAGGGTTAAAACCTTTAATTTCATTATTTTTTTTTTTTGTCAATGGTCCAAAACGTAATTTTTCTTTTCAGTATACTCTCCTCCGGAGTGAGGTCACTACAAGATGAGGGACATTTTATCTCTACCGTTTCATCATCATTGATGAGTCCGTCTGGTGTTGCAGCTAAAAATGGTAGATTTTCGTCGATAAATAGCCCACTAGACTTTATTTTGATGCCCATCTTTTTCAGTTCCTCTATAGCATCTTTTTCGTATTTTTTGCCGTATTTCATGCCGCTGAATTCAAAATTACTGTACAAAATCCTTTTTACAATATTATCGCATTTTGTATGAGGCAGCCTATTGCAAACAAAGACAAAATTAGAGGCAGTTAGCCGTTTACGCCTTTCTGCTATCCATAGATGGGACAAGCTTTGAATGGCTGTTTCCATCAGTATGCGATGAGCTTCTTCCTTGCTAACTGCTAAATTATTTATAAATTTTTCTTTCTTAATTTTGAACGTTTCAGAATCTAAATCTGCTTTTTGAGCATTACTTCCATAGGAAAGTGCGTCAACTGGAGAGAAAAAGTCGTTTTCGGGTGCAATTTTTTTTTTTCGTAAAGAATCACGTGCTCTCCTGGCAGCTTCCCTCTCCTCAGACCTCTTGCTGACTCCTCCGGGACTGCAATTATACATAGATCTATGGAGATTGTAAACTGGTGTTTTTGAATTGTGAGCAACCACAGCAGCACAACATCTCGCTTGATAAGGCCTTTTCAAACAGTAATTAATCCGCTTGCCTCCCATAAATTTTGAGAACAATACTGTTGAATTCTTCGACCTTATTACTGCTTACGTCTTTGATCAAGCTTCTTGCATGATCCGAAAGTGAATTTAGGACATCTAACAATCTAAAAGCAAACCACTGGTTTTTTAATACAGTCATATAGTTTTTGTCTTTTTTATCGCGCAGAAATACGGTTCACAATTTTCATGACTTCCGAAAACATGAAAAGGCACGTTCATTATATCTTGTCGCAAGGATATTATTTTGTCGTTCTCCGTTTTACTTGGTTCTTCTTTCCTATATTTTATAGCCATCGTTACAGCTGTTCTTATCCGTAAGACGAGGCTTCCGATTAATTTTCGCAGTGTAACGTGACCAATTTTACCGTTTCTTGCGATATCTTTTAATTTGTTACACATGTTTCGTAATAAATGATTTTTACATTCTATTTTTTCCACCGTCAAATTATCATAAGGCATTGAATCCATTTTTTTTTTTTATAAACATTGCTGTCACCGTCGCCTATAAATCTGGCATATTTTACGCCATGCATGCATTTCCACGCTTTTCGGCTTGTCTAAAGAGAGAAGAAGTAACTTATTAAAATGCAAAATGTTTTTATTCAGTGAAAAATACAGAGGATTAGACAATCACTCCATAATTTTAGCATGCATGTGTATACAGTTTTGAATGTGTGTTATATTGAGCATTTGTCTGACAAATTTTTTAAAAAACTCCGGGGTGCGAGAAAAAAAAATTGGAGGGCAGACGACGGATAGTCGAGGATATTTTTATAACTTCGAATGTTCAAATGTGAAGTTAACAATTCTAAAATAATACTGATATAACCGAGCATGCTTTTAGAATTTGATTTCAGGGCAGGGCCGGCCATCTAGGGGGTGCAATGCACCGGGCCCCACGATCTGAAGTGGGCCCCAGAGACTATTGGCAGCTAAACGCTCACTTTTCAATTTTTTTTCAGCATTTTTAAAAAATGAATTACAGTCAAACCCCATTATAACGAACCCTCAACGGACTGATTCAGTAGTTCTACAACCGAGAGTTCGCTATATCCGATTTTTCATATATTGGCTACACAAAATTTGCTATAATAATCCTTAAACGAATTTCTGTTTGAAAAATTAATTACACTAAATTAAAAATTAGTAATGGGCTATAGTAAATTAAAATAAATATATGATCTTAAAAAAATTGAACAGTGAAATTAATTGTATCTATATTTATTTCAGGGGAAACAGACTGATAAGGTCTGAAGGATAACATTTCCTTACAAGAAATATTCAGTCCCTTTCAATATAAATCTTTAAAAAAAACCTCCCCCACACTCCGTTGATCGGAGTAAAAACTCAAGACCGATGCACTTCATCTTCCAGTATAAAGTTGTTATACAATTGGGAAAGTATTAATTAAAAAATTTTATAATTGTAAGAAAATTCAATTACAAACTATATTAGATAAAATTTATAAAACTTACATAATTAATTTAAAATTTATAAAATTTATATAACTTATCTTTTTCGCTAGGCTGCTAGATTTCCACCCTTGTTTGGTTTCCTTACTGAAGATAATCTTAGCTGTCGGCCTTTTGTATCATTTTTTTTGTATCGGCAGCTCATTTTGAAGATTTATATAATAGTGCAAAAAAAATGAAATTAAATACAGTACAAAACTAAAACTATTTGTATCAAAACAAAAATTGACTCCAATATTTTTATATATGTATATATGAAGTATTTCCAAATATAGCCGAACGTAAGTCAATGATCATTACAGATAATTCCAAAAAGTCGTGTCGCAAAGCTCAAAACCGAGTCTATCTAAAGGAAAAGGGACATAAGAAACGTTTTTGCTCATTCAACCATAAATTACTGTCACCCCCTCCCCCCAAACACGTGGATTCTATCACCCCGCGACTCTCCCCCGACTGCTTTCCTCATCGTCAACCCTATTACGAGTGGAGGCGTGGTTTCGGGAGAAATGCTTCGATTTTTACAAATTTTCCCCATTTTTCTTCGATAATTACTCTTATTCTAATTCACATAAAATTAAGTAAAAAGTATCTCTGAAAAGCCCAAAGATTCAAGAATACCACGTATTTTTTCATATTGCGTTATTGTTTGATCTCGAGTACTTATGAAGAGTTTAAAGAAAAAGCACCTCTTCTTTTTTCAGGTCAGAAATTTAAATGCCATTTAAAATTAAATTTTAAGAGAAAACTAAAATTTAAAAAACGGGCGTAATTTCTTAAGTTGTGAAGAATCTTATGCAGAAAAAATTATCTCAAAATATTTAAATGGGAATTAGCAATCGTCAAAAAACTTCCCCATTGACTTAACATTGGCTTCGAAACATCAGAGGTTCAGTACAGCGCCCCCTTAAATAGCTTATCTTAAATTTGTAGTTTTCAACTGTATGCTTTATACTGCAGTTATAAATATAGCTAGAGATATTTTGAAAGAATTATTAAGGAAAAAAAAGGAAAAGTAGTTTCTGAATTCTTCCTCTTCGTGATTTTTTCTAATAACCATTTTGTAGTTTTATTTCCAGTTGTTTTATAATTTAAAAAATGTCTGATCCTATAAATAAAAAATATTGAGATAGATTGACAGAAAAAGTTTTGTAAATTATTAACCGATTTGTCTGAAATCAATTTTCAATTATATCGTTGTATTTTTTTATAATGAAACTACTGAAACTATTATTCTTGAATGATACGTTATCTCAGTTTCGTAATAATGTTTTGTTGTTTCAATGTATCATAATATTTATTACCCCAAAACTCCTTAGATACAAGGCCGGACTATCAAATAGGCAATGTTGTCAACTGCCTATGTACCCCGTAACTTTTGGGGGCCTGTGGATTTTTTCAGGCATTTTTAAGGTAATTTAATTTTGTGCATTCATTTGATTTACATTTGCATTGTACTCGAACATATTCTAATTAAAATCAAGTACCGTTTAAATTTCAGAATATTATGCTTAGGATTTATTTCGTGCTTTGAAATTTACTTGCCGAACAGTGTGGTCCCATTTTTTCTTTTTTACAGTACTTATTCACAAGTCAACAACGCTTTAAAACTTTCCCTGCTATCGCAAATGCAAGAGAAAAAGGAGTGCCCTTGATTCTATAGCAAAGGGATAGTCGAGAAGTCTGCGTTTTTCGTTTCCTGTAAGTAGGAAAGAGACAATATACTACCGGGAGGGCCTGGAAAGTGAGTAATTCTTGAACAAAATATCTAGTATTACAATTATATTACAAACTGATGCCTCTGACATTTTATTGTTCCCGGAGGCTCCCAGCATGTCCGAAGGATCTCTCTTTGTAAGAAGTATGGGGTTCTTGCTAGAGAGGGCACAATGACATATTCTTTTTCCTTCTTGTTTTTGCAGCTCATTTTGATACTCTGTCTTCTTCGAAACTCTAAAGCCCTGACAAGGGAGGTATAGAGATCATGCAATTCTGCGGCTAAAGGCACGAAGGAAAAGGAATGTTATGTGTTTCGGGGGGTTAGCTATCGCCCTTTTTGGACACCGCGCACTCTCTGGTGTTTCTTCAGTGGCAAATAATTGAGAGGAAATTGTGACATTTCTACTTTTACTCACCCGACTGAAACAGTACGCACAAAGGAATAAGAAATAGTTACACATTTTCGTACTTTGAAAAGGTGAGCTTAAATTATTGTTCCTTTATTTTTAAATTGCTTTTGTCGTATTAAATACTAGCTGTATTCAGCGACCGAATGATTCGTCCATTTTATTAACTGTATATTAATTATGCCAACTTACTTTAAATACGTCAAATTATTTAAATTTTGGTGAGCTGAAAGCATTAATTGTTTCAAAAGAATGAATTAGTAATACGAGGAAAAGAAAAACAGTGAACAGGAAATGTATTAACACTTGAAACTAAACTTATCAAATTAATGATTTATATCTTTACATTAAATTGTTAAAAAGTATTAGGCTGGCTCTTCAAAAACATGAAATTGAATGAAGATTAATTTTCGTTTTGATCATGCAAGAAATGGTTTGTTCAGATTGAAATTACAATTATTACACATTATATAACTAATTATAACGTGATTGTTCAACCTAATTATAAGAAATAAACAAATGTCATAATTTCAAGAGAGGATTAACCTGCCTTAAGTGAAAAAATAGGTTTAAGTTCATAGCTAAAATTTAAACTTATCAAAATAATAAAGTAAATCTATCCAAAAAATAAATTTAGTTGAAGTAGTTAGTCGTTGCATTGAAGGATGTATCCGCATTTCATTTCACCAGATTTGTGAATAATTAAAAATCTTAGCATTTACACAGTCTAAGTAAACATCTTCAAAATTCTTTGCCTGTTCGGTATACTTAAAATTATTTCTTTGTAACATTTATGCTTTTCCGTATGTCTTTCGATCATCTAGCTTTTTATTTCTTTAAGTTCAATAGTTATTAATGCTATTTTTGATACTGCTTTTGTACTAAATCTCATTTTGATTTTCTGTTAAGAAGTTGTGTGCATTGAGTAGTTCAACATACTCTTCTTTTTATTATTTATCAGACCTTCTCACAATATGTTTTTGAAAAGCGTGTCTTGAGCATAAATTAACAACCAGCTCGCTATTTTGTTATGTACCTCATGGGTTTGATGCCGACGAATTTATCGTACACCAGGCCCGTATACAAGCCTGATCGACGATGGAATGAGGTATCGAACCCACAACCTTCTGTTGCGACTAGGACACCAGGTATTGGTCTTTGGGTTGCCAAGATACACACTAATGTTCAACGAGCGGATATATAAACAGAATGACGTTTGTCTTTTTCAGAAATTGCACTGAAGTGCCAAAAATTATGGGATACCTCAAAATATTGTGTCTCCGAAACAATATTAGAAACAATATAAAAACAGCCATTTGTGGATTTTTCCACAATTGGCTATTTTTTAAACACGGAATCCAATAATTTTATAGAATTTCATAAAGGTTGTATATGCTGAATATCCTACATACTTATAAATAGAACACTTAATTTAAATTCCAGTTCGAGGATTACTATTCGAAGATTCAAGTTTAAAAAATGTCAATTTGTGGAGAACTACTTATCTTTTCGCTTCTCTTTGAGAACAACGGAAATTCTACTCTCTGCAATGCCGATATCCTTCTAAATCTTAATGGTGTTCGACTGTAATTTTTATATAAGCTGCCCTGTGTATCTGGATTCTAAATTGTAAAAGAGAAATAATATTATGTTTCACAAATGGGCAGTAAAAAGTTATTTACTACAAATATTCACCTTTCCTTAACTATTCAAACTATTGCCTTCAAATTTTAATGCAATACTTCGCTAACATATAGACTTGTATTCTGTAAGTTTCATAAAATTTGGTTGAAAACTATGCATGTTAGAAGCAAAAACCATGCGGGAAAATCTGGGATTTAATAATCTTGTTTCTTCTATTATTGAAAGCTAAGATGAAATTCAAATGGATTTTACTTTTTCGTTTTATTAATTTTCCTGTTAAGTATTAAACAGATCCTCTAAGATAATAAGTATTTTAGTAAATATGTTCAGGAACCTCAAAGACCATGGTTCTTAATGTTTAATTTTTTATTTACATATTTAATTTAGCTATGCTTCTGGATGTAAAACGTGCGGCGTCATTTTTATTATGAAATCAAACGCATATTTTGCATAATGAAATCTGTACTACTAATAAAGGAGAATGAGGTGTTTGTGTTTCTGTATATCTGTCTGTGTCTTGAGACTCTAAAAGGCAGATTGCTGGAACTAGAATTATGAAACTTGGCACAAACATACTATGGAGGGTGGAAATGTGCACCTCGGAACCCTTTCTTTTGGAATTTTAGTTAGAAATTTAATTAAAAATTAAGCGAAATTTTGGCGCCTTTTCTTTAATAACTTACGAAAGTATTGAAGCACAAAAATCATTTTTGCGTCCTCTGAAATTTCAAAAACTTGTATTTTCAAATATAACAATTAACTTGCAGTACAATACTATCCTAATACATTTTGCTTTCGTAATTTATTTCATCAAAATTTTTATGGAATCTGTAAGCTCTCTGAGATATTACGTATATTAAGAAATATATGCAGTTAGCCAAATGATTTTGGTTGCTATGTTTTCATTCTGCTGCCGGACATAATATGTGCTGCGTCATTTAATGCTGAAAACAAATGCATATTTTACATGCGGAATAACAAAGTGAAAATCGCACCTACAACGTGTAATTAGATGTTACATGACACCTTCAGTTATCTAACTCCAAACAAGTACAAGAACAGAACAAGTACAAAGTCATTAAAAGAGCATGGATTAAATTTCTACCACAATCTGAAGTTTAAAATTACGTTGTAAAGGGAACTATGAATATAAAATTATGCAAGATTCAATTTAAACCATATTCCCGGTAAGCAAGCTGGTCGTTGAAGGCGGTGTAACAAAGTCGCCAAATAATAACGATGCTTTAGGGGAGCTGTAAAGTAGCCAAGTAACAACTATGATTTAGGGGAACTGTAACAAACGATGATTTAGGGTTGCAGGTGAGATTTAACATTCTTCGACTGGTGTCGGCCATCTGAGGAATGACAATGCTTCTCTGTGCAGGTGTGTTCTAACAAAGCTTAGCGGGACAGAGGCGCCAAAAGCGTCCGCAGACGCGACGATAATTGCTGGAGACCAGACCACAGGGTTCTTAAAAAAGCGTTGGTTGACAATGTCGGCTACATGAAGGGAACTGGTCAAATCAAAGTAGCGAAGCGTGGATTTGATGGACAAGGGATAACATTTGCCTTTGTAGGAAAGTGCTAACGAGGGAGATAAATGTGGGACTTTTTGCAGGTGGTAAAAAGGAATGTCACCTGGCTAATGAGGAGACTCGGATCAGTACATAAACGGGCGGATTTCGTTTGTCGGGAGGACTGGAGAGTTGGACTTCACCTACGCTGGTGAGCGTCAAGTTTTGCTTCGAATCGAGACTCGGCAGTACTCCCATCAGGGATTGCGAGTTCTGATATTTACGGATAGACCCGGTCTTCGGGCTCATCTCGTAGGAGTTTACATCGAACTCCGGAACTTAATTGTTTTTTCCAGCGCAGTGCAGGTTGGTTACTTAACTACTCGACCAAGAGTTACAGTTCCTCCCTTCGAGGTCATTTTTATTGATTTTTGTACATAAACATTCTAATCTAGAAAATGTCTATTACAAATGTATATATATAAGTTAGCTGTAAATAAATTCGGAAAGACTACTCCTTGTTTGAAAACGCCTCGAATTTGCTCAGCCATCAAACCGCGGCCATCGGCCGTGACGTTACAGCGGTTAGGGATGAATAAAAAAGAGAAGTTGATGTCGATAAACGTCCAATTAGACGACATGAACAGTTACTTGACTATGTTAGGGACTTTCATAAAGAAAATGAAAAGAGCAAGTGCAAAGCTACTAAAAGAATGAGGGTTAAATATTTAACCCAATTTGAAGTTTAAAACTACTTTGTTAAGAGAACCATAAATATTACATTATGCATAACAAATTCATTTGTAAATTAACTAAATCTGTATTCCTGACGAACGAGCTAGTCGCCGAGGTCTGCTAATCGGAAATATAATTTACTTTTTTTAGCTATTAAAATTATAGACGATTCTAATGCCTATTATAGTAACTGCATTATTTAGTTGATTGGAAAGTGCATATTTCAGGTAATTTTAACGCATAAATAAAATAATTTTTTTTTTTATCTACAGATATTTTTACTCTTAAAAAAAGAAAATTACTTTTTTTTTATTAAAAGCGTAACTAAATACATCGATAGCTTTAAAATTCATGGCAACCATTTAAATAATTCATACACGTATAAAAAATTCCTTTTGCAAACCTAATACAGAAATAAAAATATTTCAAATCTTGCAGCTAAAAATATAACATTCCTAACAACTAAATTGCTACCATAGAAAAGATATATATTTTAAATTTAAGAAGTAAAAATTAGTTTTGAGCAATAACATTTTCGGAAGTTATCACCAAAAAGCCGGCCAGTATGGTGCACGTTAAATCCGTCGGGGCCATATGTCCACTCGCTGATGTGATGCGGAAGTTTGGAGGGGGAATGCGTCAGGTGTTGTCCTCGTCATCTGACCACGGTTCATAATTACGATTTCTTTCTCAAAATGACCTTCGCGTTGCTTTGAAATCGGACGCAACTGTATCTAAATTTAACAATAACCAAAATTTTGCTTACTTTTTGATTAAGATTGTGATTAAAATTTCGTAAAAATCACACCGAGGTGCACATTCCTTCTCTTCAAAGTATATTAGTGCTATATTTGGTAAAGCTACGTCTAATGATGTGTCCTGTAAAGCGCGAACAGACAGAGGCAAACACGTACACTCGTTCACTTTTATTCTTAGTAGAAAATCTTAATTCGTAAATTAAAATTCTATGATTAAAGCCTGAATGACTGAACCTTTTGGAACTGCAAAAATGTTTTCTGAAAGATGAATATGGCGTTTTCTTTTTGATCGAAAGCATATACCTACGAGAAAGAGAAAGAACAGTCTAAAAAAAACTGGTGATTATTGAAGAAAAATCCACTGAACTTCTTAGTGTAATTTTTTTAAGAAAAAACTTTAAATTAATTTAATCGAAATGGGGTTTTCGATTTTTCAAGCACGATAACTAAAACTCTATTTAAAATATCTGTATATAATTTGACAAATGTTTTATATTCAATACTGTCTAGGGAATGAACCGAATCATCTGTTTAATGATAATCCAAATAAAATCAATTGATCAAATCAATTGAGATTTAACAGGAGGCCTTTACTCTATATTATATCAGTTTGTCCAGCTAGAAAATGGATGACTAACATGGCCTAAGGAACCGGGGACTGGAAGAGAGAGGGACCCGACCGCCTTAAGGAACCAACGGAAATCTTATTTCATCTGCACTCGGGTTCGTCGAGATCGGAAGAGCAAAATGCCCGGGGCCCGGCTCAGAGGGGTCCCGCGGTCCGGTGTAAGGAGTTATAGGAGAAATGTCGAGCAATTGGGGAGGGGGGGGATGCTCGCATTCTAGTGCTTTGTCCCTGGGTCCGGCTTGGCTCTAGGTGACATTGTCTCCGCTTCCGGTCCATGAGGCCTGCTACAGGTCAGTGTAAATGCAGTTCGCTTCACAGCTTAAAAACCATTGATAAAAGCATTTCGCTCTTTTTAACAAAGATATTGGTCGAACATTGTAACACATTTACTATTTAATTTAATTTAAATGGATGTCTTGGAAATTATTCAGACTTCAAAGAAGAAGGATTGCGCTATATTTGATAGACAACAGATGTATTTTATCTGAACAGAAGCTATTTTAGGTAAAAAAAAAAAAAATGCTGAAAATTATCAAAACTTAAAAATGCAATGAAAGAATAATAAAGGTAATCCTATAATAAGTATACTTTATAGAAAAGAAATGCATCTGAAATTTTATGTAGTAAAGTTTTTTAAGTATTTTCAAGGATGTTTGTTTCACTTACTTTGGAAGAAAAATATATGATATCTAAAACTATATCTTATTTTAACAAATCTACATATGTATACAAATTAAAACGTTATCTAAATTGTGTATTATAGAAAGTAAAAATTTCTTGTATGTGATATTATGTTTCATGAGCAATCAGCATGAAACAAAAATTCTTCTGCCTTAATTTCTTTAAACTGATTAGAAAATCTTTCTAAACAAACTGTTCATTTGAAAAAAAATTGTATTGATTTTTTAAATAAATTACAATTGTAATTCAAATCAATCTGTAAATTTCTTTTAGGAAACATCAAACATCTATTAGAGAGTAAGTTGTTTTCCTAAATGAGAAGAAAAGGAATTTATTTGTAATTCCTTAGCAATTCACATTTGCAAAGAAATGCATAAAATAGTAAATAGTCTTTACATGGATTTGCTTGTAACAACATGAGTGGCATAAACTGGATTCCCTTTGAATTATTTTTCATATTGTCTACAATTTTTATTTAATTATGTGCTGTCTCCTACTGTATCCCTATATTAAAATCTAGAGGAAGGTAGCCACTTCCTTATCCAGATGTTATTTTCTGTCATAAATTTACTATCTCCATAGAGCATATCAATTCTGAATTTGTTGAATTGAAGCATTTGTCATACAAATACATCTGAATTCTTTTCATAAGTTAAAAGTTAGCATTTAAAGTGTATAAAGTTAGATTACCTAATCAGCTTAAAATGACTATGGAGTTTTGATTGTACACATCTTTTTCCCATTATCTGATTTATTATTTCTTCCCTAGTATTTTAAACTATTAATTATTCAAATAATAATTATCATTGAAATTTTCAATATGTTTAAAAATGTGAACAAGTCACACACTATAATTCTGAGTTAGAGAAAAAAGGGAATTGAATTTCTCCTTCTAATAAAAAGTTTTAAGAAAAGTATACATATTAAATATTTTGGAAATATAAGACTAAACTTAAGCATTATAAGTTTCAATACATATTTTAATATATTGAGATAAGATAAATATCAGTCTTTTGTTGCTATCACCAACAGCTCAGATTTTAATAATTGAAAGCATGCTAAACTGTAATGGCTCATAAAATGTAAAATTTCCATTTTAAGCAACGTCTTTATACTTACTTCATTTCCAAGTACCTTTAAAATACTCAGTATGAAGTTATTTTGAAAACTATTTTAAAACTGAAATTTGATGTAGAAAAGAATTCAAATTATTTTTTTATGAATTGTAAATTATAACCTTACATTTTTAAAATTTTCCTACAAAGTTAGTGATTAAAAAATTATTTCTTGCCAATTTAAAGGAAAAAGTATAGCTGTTCCAAAGCAGTGTCATGCATTTCTTTTATACAACAAACTTAATATATTTTGTATAGGTGTGAAATGATTTATTTTTATTTAATAAACATGGTCATATATACTTACTAATACAAAAGCAAATTTTCAAACACTTAAACATAACTATTCACTTATGAGAAGAAAAGGTTTTTGTTTCTAAGTTTTCCTAATTTGATGATTTAGGCCATATAAATTAATTTCTTTTAATAAAGGAACCGATAATCTAAATTCAGTTGTTCTGACGTTGAAAATAATTTCATAGTACTTAAAATATAGAAAGTGAAAAATTAACTTTCGAGCAGAAATTCATCAGATCTTGTCTTTTGAAAATCTGCAGGGAATGTACACTGTAAAATACGTTTCTTTCGTCTGATTTAAGGTGAGTCTTAATGGTTCCGTTGGTGTGGCGTGGAAGTTTGGAGACGGGGTGCCAGCTCAGGTGTCATCCTCGTCATCTGACTGTGGTTCAAAATTACGAGGCCTGTCCCAAAATAGCCCTCGTATTGCTTCAAAGGGGTACATAATATTAACTACACAAAAAACGATGCCTTATAAAACTTACCTTATAACTTTCTATACTAATAATAATTCCTTATAAAAATTCATCAAACAAGGAAAAGTATTTACTTATTTAAATATAAAATTTTTATTTAAAATACTCAAGAATAAAATAGTTAAAGATCGAACTAAATATTAAAACAAAGTAAAAAAAAAACTCTAAAAAATGAAGTTTATTCTATTTTTAATTGCTGTAACTTTGATTTATTTTGAGCATAAATAAAAAATTTATGTTCTTTGCATTCTGAAGTCTTAACTTTTTTCCCTTTCTCAAACTTACTGAATTATTTTACATATTTTTTTTAATTCATTAAAAACATACAATACGTGCGTGCATCATTGTACAATTCAAATATTTGGTTAGTATTTTTAAGAGCCAGCGATATACATTTCGTTTACCATTCAATGATGTATCTAGAAGAAAACTAAACTTGAATTTATCTAACATTTTTCACAGACTTTCATTGCAGCAAATGATTAATTATGTGAAATATTAATAATTAATTTCTCTCATTTGTTACTCATTCTGTACCATTTAATAAGTCGCAGTTGTCATAATTCGGGTTTCTTTCCTTTTAGACTTTACGATTTTTTAAAAAAAGAACATAAATCTCTTTTTGTTTGCAAAATTCAATAATTAGAAAAATGCTGGCATCTTAATTAAATATTTTTTTAAAAAATGATTGTTTTTATTTTGCTTTGGTTAAATGTAGTATTAGGCTAAAATACTTAATATAAAATGGTTTATTTCAAAAGAAGTCGTTGAAAAAGGTAAAACATTTTGCCATAAATTTCAATTTCCATTACATTTATATTTTTCAGTCTTATATAAATAGCATGTTTTTATATAACATAGTTCCGTTTCTAGTCACCCGTGAAGTTTTGATGCTAAAAAGACCGAGCAACGCGTAGCATCCAGCTAATATTATATATGAGAAGGAATATCCCATGATTTTCGAATATCAAATTTCGCCAAATGTCACGATTGAAGATAATGTTTAAAGTGTTGCAACCACTACCGTAACTTGCTCAAATCAGTTGCAAAACCGCCTGTCAGACAGATTTATGACTTGTACGGAAACGTATATGTACGGAAAAGTCACTATACCTGTACTTCCCACATTTTGTGGAGTCAATGCCCCGTCGAGTCGCCTCTGGAAAATAGGAAGTCCCACAACATATTAGGAGGTATCCCATGACTTTTAGCACTTCAGTGTATTAACCATTGTAATTTATCTCAACACAACAACGCTTATCATTACCGTCGCAATTTCTTGCCTATTTCTCTTGATTCTTGTTATTGTGCTTTGAGTTTCGTAGAGTTCTTAAAAACTTGAAGAAAATTTATTTCGAAGTTTCCTTTGTCAATTTTAAGTATTGAATACCCAGTTGAGCAGCAGAGCACACTACCTTAAGAACAGCAACCAGCCACCACCAAATCTTCCCTAATTCATTCGAAAAATTCACCCTTCACGTCACTGCCAACCCTGGAGTAACAATTCCAGCGCTCCCTAAGTATAAATAACAAGATAGAACAAAAAACCAGTCCCAGGATTTTTCAGATGGTTGCAACAATAATCATCAATTTAACAGGTTGTAATACATTGCCAATTCTTCTTTATCGCCGCATCGAACAACAGTAACAGCCCCGAATCATGGAGCTTAAACAATGTAACTAAAGGAAACATTCTACCCTTTGACTGCACTCATATGATATCTCCTCTTATATATATTTTATATTATACTCGGATTGTAACTCTTTATGTACTTTTCATTATATTCTTTTTTGTTTGTGTATAATTATTATGTTCCCTTTTATGTATATTTATATCTCATGATGTAGGTTTTTTTTTTTTTTTTTGCTTTTCAATAAAGTTTCACACATACTCATCCAACCGACAGGGAGCCGTTTAGGCTCCAAGTTCGGGGGTATGCTGTGGTGTTATGTCTTATGTATGTTAAATGTTATTCTAGCTATGTACGCATCTGAAGAATTAAACATGTGAATAGATTACAAATAAATAATATTCAATTTTTTAAAATTTCTGCACTTTCTAAGATTTCATTCTTTATTGAAAATTATTCTCTCGCATGTATTGGAAAAATTGTAAAAAGAATCAATAAATAAAAAACGAAGCCCAGTTTCTCAGCTGTAGAAAAGGATTCTGATGCCATCCTAATGTCCATCAAGGATTTGGATTTTCAATTGAATTTCATATTGTTACACTAAAAAACATTTCTTTCAAAACCTCACTGATATAGCTTTTTAATCTGTTTTCTTTCATAATAAATTCTTATTTTGTCTTCAAAAAGTAAACAAGTACATATATATATATATATGTTTTTAATGTAGCACTACGTTCCTCCCATTGGGGTCTCAGGAAGGAATTTGATTTACACGCCGAAACGACACAAAAAACGTTGTGTAGGAGATCCTCTATATCTCGGTAACTACATACGTTAAAAACATAACTAATGTCTTATTTTAGAGATAAAGGGTAACAACAGATGTTACAAAAAAATTGAAAATCGGAATTGTTGTTAAGGGACTCTTGAGTCGCAAAGTTGGGCGATAATACGCATGAATTGGTTACGTGATCCTTTGTATCTCGGTATATTAAAAACGTAACTAATGTCTTATTTTAGAGATAAAGGGTAACAGCAGAAGTTACAAAAAAATTTTAAAAATCGGAAAAAGTGTCACGCAAGTAAAGTGGCCCAACGCCTTTAACATTAGCGGCTGTTTGAAAAAGACAGCTTCCCGTCATTTTTTTTTTATGGAACTTCGACCAAGAGATTTTGAGGAATCTTAAAATTTTAGACTGGAAAAAGACATGTGTATAATAACTTCAGTCTGTGGACACGATAACTCAAAACCGCAACAAGCTATACGGGTGATTTTAGTATATGATATGCACAAGAAAAATGTCAATCTGTGTCCATTTGTCGACCAAATACCCCAAAGTGCAGACTGCAGGTTTGTTTCTATATTATTGTGTATATGGACACACTAACTAACAACAAAACAGGCAAGATAAATGAATTGTAGTTTTGAGATCAAAATTGTAGATCGATATCAAATTTTTCAAACCAGGCGGTCAATGGGAAGCGCTTCAAAATGCATGCTCGATTCTTTCTCTATAGTACGAATCTGAGTACAAGCACGTCTTATTATTAAAAGTATACTAGAAAATTGAGAGGAGAGCATTTGCAATAGAGTCAATTCATTCTCACCTAGCACGCGTCCAGTGCACTACACTAATTTTATTTTGGAACACATTATGCATCTTACGGAAGGTAAAATAGCGTAGCATCACATCACAACATAAGACAACGTGCAAGTCGACGATACATGGCAGGCGTAGTTCAGTTTATCACTTGATTGTGACTTCACGTGAATTGACTTCATTAAAAGTAAATTTAATTTTTGCTCCATGACTTTTTTTTGTATTTTATAATAAAATTGGAGAAGATTCTCTGACTAGACAATCAAAATAAAGTTGTTTTGTACCATATTTTGCCGAAGCCTCCTCTAGGAGAGCCTTTATCAAATTTTTACTTTCTCTTTAACACTTTCGCAGACGTGAATGCTATATCATTCATTTATTATTTTGCTGTTTCTCAATTTTTTCTCTCTGTTTCATTTGAGACGTCATTTCCAGTCATGATTTTATTATTATTTTCGCAAATAATTTGTTAAACGTGTGTGTGAGGATTTCTATGAAGTATATGCATGAAAGAAAGAGAAAGAAGCAGAGAAGGCAAAATATTTGCTGTGATTGAAAATTACCTGAATGCTCTAGAATTCATTTCTTCGATTCAATTCAATGTAAAAATTAATCGCCTGTCAATTTTTGCAGCTCATGGAAATGTTGAAAATCCTCGATCGTGGTAAACTTGTAATTGTCTTTTATTTTTATTGATTTCTGAAAGTGTTATTTTGCTGTTTCTCAATTTTTCTTCTCTGTTTCACTTGAGACTCTATTTCCAATAATCTTTATTATTATTATTATTTTCGCAGATAATTTGATAAACGTGCGTGTGAGAATTTTAATGAAATATATGCATTAAAGCATTTGCATGTGAAGGCAGAGAAGTTCTTTCAGGCTTTTGCTTTCCTTAACCCATAGAAAATTTCTTTGAAGCTACAGTTGATATCATTATAGAAATGACAAATACATAGGAATAGAATAAAATTTAAATTCAAAAAATACCAAATCCCAATTGTGTTCAGTTTTGAATTTATCTAAGGTTTTGTAAGACTTTAAGTTCGTATAACAGTTTACCAATATCAATACCACATGAAATTTATTATTTAGCATAAAAGTATATTTCTTTCATATCCAGAATCTTCACTTTTATAGATATCACTTAATTCTTACTTCTACAAGAAATGTGATATTTTAGAAACTAAATATCTTATTATAATGCATACATTAGAACTGCAGCTCATTATGTCATTACGACTTCAGACTTCTTACTGTTATAAACCTCATAAATGACATACTTCGGCACTCAATATATTTACACACCAAGAATAATTTTTTCAACTAAGAGTTTGAATTTTGTCTCTTAAAACATTATTAATTATGTTTTGTATCCATGTTTCCAAATTAATTCAGGTGTCGCCCTCGTCATCTGACTGTGGTTGAAAATTACGAAGTCTGTCCCAAAATATCCCTCGTGTTGTTTGAAAACGGGACGTTAATATAACTAAACTAAAATCTCAAAGTTTAAGATTTTGGCAATTACAATGGATTCACTTTTGTTCTTTGCATATGAGATAGAAAAAAATATGGATTAATAATGAAATGGAGTTTTAATCATTCATTATTCAGTTATTTCAGTGAAAAAATTTCTTCTTCATCAAATGGTTTTCCAAGACTAAAGTAAGAATAATTTACAGAATAAACCATAGAACGAAAAAAAGAAACGTTTTATAAGGGCGAGAAAAATCTTTTCATGAAGTAAACGAGGTCTAACTTTCTTTGAAACTGGTTTATTGCACTTAAAAAAAAAAGAGGGAAACATTTGTAAATTCGAATTTAAACGTTTTTGAAAAATTATAAGCAATTATTCGAGAATTATTTCCAAGCCGTAAAAGTTATTTGTATGAATTTGTATATAGCTGAGCAACTGGTAAAAACCAAATATTCTCTAAGCTCATGTAAAAATGACGATTTTCATTATAAAAATTTAAATTTGCTTTCGATTAAAATATTTACTATAGATTAAATGAGAATATATTGATAAAATCTCTGAATTTTCTCCATAGAGCTTCTTTAATAAAAAAATATATACGAGAGGAAAGAATGTTTGGAAATATATATATATATATATATATATATATATCAGAAAAGCAGGCATCTGGAAGTTAAACATTTTTCATAGACTTAAGGGAAAGGTAATTTTTGTGATATAATTATTTACGCTTTTCAAAAGTATTTATCAACCATTTACTCAGAAAATATGTTTTAAGAGTATTTTCTTGTCATATATTATTAGAATTTTAACATTTAAACGAAGAGGGTGTATTAAAAAGGTCCCATTAAAAAAACACGCTATTTCAGTACAAACTCGGTATATATTTCTAGTAATTTTTCTTTCTGTTTTCTTATGAATTTTGCAAAAAAATATTTAATAGATTCATAAGATTTATAGCTTTTAATTTTTATGAGAGTGCATTTAATAGTTCTTTTACGGTTTTGATGTTTAAAAGTGTAAATAAAGATGAACTATTTTAGAAAAAGTATTTTATTGTCATGTACACACTTTTATAACACCATTTTAGAAGCACATGGTAAAAAACGTTATACAGAAGCAACATAATACGATATGGCTTAAACATCCTCATAGGAACAAATGAAAACTTTAAAAAGCCCACACTTTTACAGCACCATTTTAGAAACACATGGTACAAAACGTTATACAGAAGCAACATAATACGATATGGCTTAAATCTCTTCATAAGAACAAATGAAAACTCTGTAACAAACAGGCTAGGATTAGGAGATAAAAATGAAGAATTATGTTCAATATCACGAAAGCAAAAAAAAAAAAAATTAAATGCTTCATGCAAACACATTGAAAAATTCCTTACAAGAGAGGATCAAATCATTTAAACCACAGAACGGTATTTATAAAAAGTCGTACACATCCAAAAGTACAGTATTTATTAAAAAAAGTACACATTTGAAATCGAACAATATTTAAATACTCCAGAAAATAAATGTTTTAATTTGCTTTAATAGAAAACGTTTAAAGAAGAAAAGTATTGAGCAAAATTATGAAAACATTACTTCTAATTTTAATTCCAAAACATTTTTCAATTTTATATGGTTCATTATGCACAGAACTTGAAGAAAACTCAAAATTAAAAAGGATAAATTATTTTAATGCGAACCTCCAAAGAGAAAATTATACAAATTATCTACTCTTAAATGTTTTTCTTTCTCTGTAGAGTTGAAAAAAAATTGCTCTGGAATCTGATGCGCATTTTTAACGCAATATATATAATTCTTAAAGATGTATAACAAATGGCTAATTTAATTCACAAAAAAAAAACCAGATTAATTTAATCTCAAAAATATTCATTGCATCTGTGTAAATAGCAATAAAAATTGGACGAAAGGTGCAAAATAGAATAATTCTATATCCAAAATTGCACTCTCAAAAACAAGAGACTAAAATGTCAGGCATAAGCCGTTTCAAACAAAGTTATAAGCAAAGGGAACATTTTTCTTCTTTAAATGCTCTGTTCGAACACTTTTCGACGGAACAGACTTTTCTTCTATTAATTGTTTTCTAAATTCTATATCTATTCATTTGTCATTCGATTACACAAAATTCCGTTTGGTACAAACGGAATTTTGTGTAATCTTCCTTTCTTTTTATTGCGAAATAGTAGTTCCTCACTTTCCATGCAATAAGAAGTACTCACGTACCCCATGCCGATATATGTCGTGATACACGGCGAATACGTGGAACTCGTGATCTCTCCGACGACCTCTCCTTTGGGTGACATCACTTTACCTCCTTCTGCAAAAATAAATAATTTATCAACAATAAAAAAAAATACATTAAATAAAGTTTTGCATGAAGAAAATGCTCTGACATCCAAACTGCTGATATGATATTTATTGCAATGATTTTGGCCATGTTTAGTTAGTTTATTGGTTTATATTAATACTTTGAAGTTTACACTATGGCAATTTTATTGCATAATGCATACCCGGGAGCACTGCTTTGCTATACAATAAAACTACAGAAAGTTATGGAATTTTGATAACAAACTCTTTACAATAACATATCCCATGTAAAATAATTTTAAAATATAATTTGGCCTTTCGTCATAAATCTGATCTGATCTGTGGAAGGGAATTATTTTTCAACGGTTCATTTTATTTTCTTTCCAACATTCTTCATTCCTTATTATTATTATTGGCAAATGCGAATAAATAATTAAAAAATCCAACATCAACTAGTGTTGTGTTTGGCGATAGTCATTTTACCTAATTCATTAGGTGTTCAGTCGAAGGTCTTTGTGAACTACTGTATTCAATGATATAAAAAGAATGTTTAATACTTTTTTGTCATTTTGCTCCAAATTTTGGAGTTTCTTTAAATGAATTATCATTTCAACGATAAATTTATTTCAATTTTGCTCACATCTTAAGAAAGAAATTTATAAAAGCATCCAAAAAAATTTCCATCAACAATAAATCTAAATGTATTTTACATAATTTAAATCAATATATCGTTTCTCACTAAAAGTATTTAGAAATAAAGTCACTTCTTTACACACGTGATCATTAACATATCTAAATATTCAATACCGCTCAAATTTGAAAATACTTTCAAGTTATTCATATCAAAGATAAAAATCCAATATTTTTAACTTCTTAGAGATATCAATACAAAATTTTACAAGGCCGTGTTAATATAGGTAGAGAGACACAGCCTAGTAGTGAATTTTTATTGTACACATAATGGGAACCATATGACATAATCTGATTTGTTACTAATCTAGCTTTCAAAGAAACTTACTTAGGAGCCATGCATCTTCAGAGATAAATCCTTTTCTTATTTTGCTAGGCTTGCTTCTTAATTGCTTTAGAATTACTTCAGAGCCAGGGAATCCGCCGTTTTTCTTTTTTCGTTTGCCTGAAACAGATAGCGACAAAATTTAAATTATCGTAAAATATGTATTAAACTATAATTATCAATATTTAAAGAGTAGTGAACTCGAAAGTGGGTTGCGTCTAATATCAGTAACAAACGTGCTCTTTCTGATGACGATTGTTTGTCTTTTTTCGGCTGCATTAACTTTTATTAGATCGTTTCTTTTTATTCCATGATTTAATTTGTCAGCAACCTTTTCATTGTGTTTTTACATCGTTAGATAAGTGTAACCCCAGGAAAGAGGAGAACACTCTTTAATTGATATCCCAAACAAAACCCCGACTTCAACTCTTCAATTGATAAAAAGATTTTAATTCATTTAATTAATAATTAAAATTATTTAATAATTTATGGAGGTCATTTAGTTTATTGAATTAATAATTAAAATTATTTAATTTATTGAATTAATAATTGAAATGATTTAATTTATTGAATTAATAATTGAGATGATTTAATTTATTGAATTAATAATCAAAATTATATAGTAATTTATTGAAATAATAATTAAAATTATTTAATAATTTATTGAAATTTTTTAATTTATTGAATTAATAATTAAGATTAAAAACTCAAACCCACTTGGGTTAATCAATCTAAGGAACAAAGCAAACGCAGGGTATTTAATCAATCAAACTCAACGAAAGGGGATGGAAATTTCGCAAGGATGTATGGTCGCTTCGTCGTTCTGTGGTTGACAGGGGTGGCGCCATAGGGGAACGGGGGTCAGGGCCCCCTGTTGGGGAAAATTTTCTGTTAGGTATTCAACTAGTTGATAAATAAAGATCTGGCGAAAATTTGAGACTAATTTCGTTACATTCGTCCCCTTGTACCGCAGGTTGTGCCTCCTGTTGGGGAGACCGTGCCCCCTGTCTGGCAAACGCTAACGCCACTCCTGGTGGTTGAACGGGCATTTGAGTCTTTTCAGTGTTGAAAGGGTTAAAGCCGTTCTTTCAAGTAACATCAGGATATGAAGGGATCAAATTAGATCGATTCATTGAACATCAAAACTACAAAGTCAAGATAGCAGTTTTCATTAGAAGAGTACGAGTACGATTCTTCACTTCGTCATACATAGTAGATTGTGAGATGTGTGTATGAGGGTGAGTGCACACTACATTTTGTTTTAGCTTCCACTCCTAAAGTTTGGACGGTGTGAAAGTATTACCCTAACCCTTAAGTTGAAAGAACCTTCAATTTTCTTTTTGAAAGCTTTCAGTTAACATGTTTGTAGAGATGGAATATTGTAATCTATTTTTCACTCACGATGAGCAAGTGTTCTAAATTCTATACATTTAAGTTTTCTCGATGACAATGCAATGTTTAATATTTTCGGAACTCAGCTATAAGTTAAGAAATTAGTTTTAATTGAAATTTGTTTTCATAAAATTGGCTATATCTGGTTGTGAATTTGAGAACAAATTGCAAATCCAATCTAAGCGCTGGTTACCGGTCGTATCTAATTGCTGGTCAAATTTGGCGACTCTCCCCTATGAACTGATTGATTTGATTCGTTACACTAAAATTCCGTTTTTGAAAGTATACGAGGACCGTGAGGGAATCTTTGAATCCTTTGGTCAGATTATAAGGACGAAGTCAGCGTCGGCAACCTAGTCTTTTAACTTCCAAAGCTCAGCAAAGGTGAGGTCAATTCTCATTTGTCGTCGAATCTTAGGTATCGAACCTGTGAACATCATGTCAGACGCCTACAAGTAAAGCCATAAAAAGTGAAAAGGCAATATTTGTATCGGGTGATCGTTAATCATACATTTGGTCACCGGAAATATTTTTTCATTCAATTTCTTGTGTGTTTATACAATACGGCACGTTTCATATTTAACTTCGAAATATAGTGATGAGAATAGAATGTATACATTTTGGACCTGTCATCTTCCACACATTGGATCCAAAATTTGATATGAATCTATAACTTTGGTGGCAAGACCACGTACAAAATTTCATTTATCTAGCGGTTTGCGTTTTCGAGTTACCGTGTTCACAAGGACTGAAAAACAAACAGTCAATCTACGCTTTGACAGATTTAGTTCAAAATAAATTACGGATCTACAGTTTTGTCGTAAATTCCATATACTAAAATCTAAACATGTAGCTTGTTGTATTTTTTAGTTATCGCGTTCACAGACTCACGAATATAGAAAGAGCAAAGAGACAGTTAGCCTGTCGAAGGATATAGTCCAAAATTTTGACACAGATCTATAATTCTAGTATTATAACCTGTAAGACAAATTTCATCTATCTTGGCTGTTGATATGTTGAATATTAGTTGCACATGCACTCGGAAGGATAGACAGAACGCCATCCCATTCCCTTGGGCCTGCAACCTTTAAGCTGAGCATTCACGAGAAGACTAAGCTACGCCATTTGTCCTAAGACCGGTTTTTTCACCCATTTTAGTCGAAAAATTTGGCAAAGCATTCACGGATGTTCCAAAGTTTGTTTGAGACAAGGTTCAAAGTCACAGAATTCTTCCCACCCTTTAATCCTCCTCCCACACACTAGAGATTTCGAATTTCATTTCTAGCCTCGACGCGAGGTCCCAATGTAGGCCTATCCTTTGTTTTGCCACTAGCTTCGCATCGAGGTCCCAAATTAGAATCGGCGGATGAAATTTTGGAATCTGAGTTCCTTTGAATTCTATCACTACCAATCTTTTGCTCCAAATTCCATAGGTTTTCAAACCTTGAGGATTGGTTTTCCCTTCTCGTGTTCCAAAAATTCTAGTGCGGAGCATCCGTGAATGCCACGCTTTACATTTGTTGAACCAGTCGAATGGACATGGTACAAGGAAGGACGTTTGATTGAAATCTACAATTTTGGTTTGTGGCCAATAGGTATGGTCTCGACTTTGGAGCCGGAGGGCTCCAGGTTTGAAGACCCGCCGTGTATGTGTACTTGGTGCACGTTAAATCAGACGTCGTGGATCAACCGTTCTCCCACTGGTGTGATGCCGAAGTTTGAAGAGAGGGTACAGCTCAGGTATCGTCCTCGTCATCTGACCGCGTTTCAAATTTATGAGGTCCCTCTCAGAATAATCCTCATGTTACTTCAAATCGGGACGTATATATAACAAAACCAAAAAAACTAAACAATTCTGTTTTAAAGAGTGCATACCAAATTTCATTCGTCTTGCTCGTTTCGTTCCTAAGTTATTGTGTTCTCAGACAGACAGATAGAATTTAAAAAATGGGTTTTTCAGACTCAGGAAGGTCTAGAACCAGCTGATTCATGAAAATCTCAATTTTGAACTTTTTGCATTCTTCGTTTACGACAAAGTAAAATTTTAACGGTCTTATTACTTTATAAATATACTGTGTATATAAATGAAGTATTTTATAGAAATTTTGAAAGATAATAAATAATAAAAATTCAACTTTCAGAGAGAGAGTTCATCAAATTAATACTGTAATTTTTATCAGATAAAATATTCTTTAATGTTTTTCTACTCACTGATCAAATCTGTTAAGTCTGCTTCTACTGGTGTTGTGTTCTCATCAAAGTCAACCCCTGATGAGCACATTCCTGCCTCTATTGTGAGGCACTGTTTCGCTTTGAGGCTTATGAAATTCACTTCTTGTTTATTGTAGCCTTTTTTGAGGCTATTCACGAGACTGATACCCTCCTTACACGATATCTGGAAAATAAGAGTAAAGTTGTGAAAAATATTAATAATGATTTTAAAATATTTAATCTACTTAAGAAGAATTTTAGCTTTTACCGATTTCTAAGTGTTAAGCATACGAGAAAGTTGTTATTTTCATTTCGAAACAAAAAAGAATGCGGTGGAATCAATACACTGGAATTGTTGGTTATGCTTTACTATTTCAATGTGCCCGCACTTTCTCTGATGGCTGGAATTTAACAAGAACTAGAAGGATTTATTTTCAATCACAGTATTTTTTGGGAGGGATGATCTACTTACTATCCTAGAAACTGAGTACATTTTTCCGCGATGACCTGCTTTTATTTCACTAGATTTGTTTCATGTATGTAAAGATGGAATTTTGAAATAGGTTTTGCACTCACTTCTTGATATACTGGAGTTCTGAAATTTTGTACGAAAGTATATTCCCGATGATAGTACATTATTTTAATATTATTAGAACTTAATGAGCAGTTAATTAGCAGTTTCTTGTTCTTCGTAGTTGTTAAAAGAAAAACCAGTAATTTTCTAATGCAAAATTCAAAACGTTGATTTGTTATTGCTTTGCAAAGTTTCTTTTCTATCATTAATCTGCGAATTTATAAAAAAGAAAACCAAATAGCTGCATAAAGCTCTTTTTATGTTTTATTATTTAACGCTTTATTTCCTTTATATTCCGAATGCTCGTTATTTTATGATTCTGAAGTGAAAAGTTCACAGCATTTTGACAAAGAATACAACTTACACTGTATCCATCATCACCAGTAGTAGAACATCGAGTAATAAAAGCACCATCGAATTCTTTATTGTGCATATAACGCAAATTCTCTATATTATTAAAAACAGTTTTGAGAAAAGTTGAACATTCAGGACCTGTAAATAATATTAAAAATGTAAGAAATAAGTAAGAATATGCATTGCATTATATTTTACATCAAAAATTATTTTCGTTTCCTCAAAATAATATGCAAATCTTTCCATATAAAAATGTCATTAAAACTTTAAATAAATTTCTCTTTCTTTTTGTTTGTTTGTTCTCATCTAGATGAAAAGTCAAAAGAATTGATTGGAAACAAAGTAAATACTGTGTTAAGGTTTTCAAATCCAGGTATTCTCGTATATCTTCTGTTTTCTCTTGCACGCAAATATAAGCAAAAATTTTTTAAGCACTTCCGTATTGTTCTTACATTTCAGAGCTTTAGAAAAGAGCGGAAAGCAAAAATTTTTATTTAAAAATTGAGAGTGTTCTATCCTAATCTTTATATGAAATAAAATCGTGTTCTCTTTAACAGATTTGGTTCAATATTTGATAGCGATCTACAATTTTTCTGTAAAGGTCACATACCAAATTTTATGAACCTAGCTTAATGCGTTCGTATTAGCTTATGTGTAGCTAGCGTATTATTATTCTACTTATCATCGGATTTCGTTCCAAATTTACTACTGATCTAGAAATTTGATGTTAACCACTAATACCAAATTTTATAAACCTAGCTTACTAAATTTTTGACTTATTTAGGTAACGTATCTATGGACAGACAATTTTCACTTTGACGGATTTGATTCAACATTTAGTTGAAATCAACAAATTTGGTGTAAAGACGGAGCACCAAATTCCATCTTTTTAGCTCGTTGGGTTTTTGAGTTATCTTCACAGACAGATAAAATTCCCAAAAATATCTTTTCGCTCTTGAAATGTGGAGAACATAAAAATATCGAGGACAAATATTTTGAAAATTCCAATGTTTTATCTTTCTATTCTTCGTATATCGTAAAACTTTGATTAACCGTCACCGTCCGAACCAGGGCTGTGACAAATAACCGAATAGACGGATAACAGAAATATCTTAATAAATTTGTCTAATAATGCGATTTCAATGCTGGGTTGGGATGAAAAAGAATATAAAATCCTTTAAAAGTGAAGAATAAACATTTATTATAATAACTATAATACAATAGCGACTAGTTAGTGATGGATCTGGCGCGCAAGATCAATGTCAACTCCACCGCTATCATACGGTAGAGACACTTCCAGCTTTATACAGAACGCCGCCCCATGTCCCCGTGCTTGATGCCATTACGGCAACCGAACCGGTTGTATGGACATGGGACAATCCAGCTTTATGCAGCAGGGTGTAAAAGTAACACATGGACAATTTTTAAAAAAATGTCCATGTGTAATCCAGCTTTATACAGTAGGGTGTAAAAGTAACACATGGA
>BGPR01000485.1:354709-376252 GCA_013235015.1 Araneus ventricosus
TCCAGCTTTATACAGTAGGGTGTAAACGTAACACATGGACAATTTTTTAAAAAATAACATGTGTAATCCAGCTTTATACAGTAGGGTGTAAAAGTAACACATGGACGGTTTTAAAAATGTATGTTTGTTTGTTGATATTCTTTTAGACGATGACGGATACCAGAAATTAATGGTTAAACGAGCGACGGTTAATCGAAGTTTTACTGTATTTGTAAAAAATATCTTAAACTTCTGAGTCGGCAGATGTTAAAGACAAACTCATGCATAAATTAATAAAATTATGCTTCATACGAGACCTTTTTTGATTCCGCTCCTCTCTAAAAATAGCTAGAAAATACTTTTTTTCGATATTGATAACTCTTTGGATGTACGACTCACTTATTGTGAGTGTCACTTATTTATACATTCATATTTATGAACATTTAAAATTTAAGACTCACCTTGGAATGTAAGATAACATTTTTCTTCAGCAATCTGAAAACTTACATCGCCTTCAAAACTTTTCAAGTGATTCTAAAAAATAAAAACGTTCTTATCCGATTTTTATTACATAATTACGTGGTTTTAAATAATGATTACATCTATATCAAGTTTTTTAGATTACAGGTACTGTTAAACTACACATGCTGATTTCGATGAGATCGAAATTTACACTGTCACATTCTTCAAAAAAAGTGAAACAATTTTACGAAATTCAATTTATTTCAACAAATATCAATGACAAAATTCATTTTTGTTTTAAAGAATACAATTTTTTTAGTGAATTTAAATGATTCTCGAAAAACAACTAAAATTTTTATTAGACAATGACCTTTAATAATGATGGTTATTATATCGAGATTTTGTATAGATTAGGGATTGTTGAAGTACGCTGACATATTCATTAAAATCATTGTACAAAAACAGAAAATAATAAATTCTTACGCGCTTCAGAAATATGTTCAACAAGAAAATTAAAATATTAAATTATAATGCTATTTTTTTATTTAAATAATTTACTCCGAATGCGAGTGAAGCTTCCTTGAAAGCGCAATACAAGCAAAATTGATGTAAAAGAATTTGAATTCGGAATAATTTCGTTCTCATCTTATAGCTTTTCTCAATCGTTGTAGCATTAAGGAATTCTGTATATACGTGGTTAAAATAATTTTATTTTGCTTCGTGAAACGAATGCTGTTGGTATGAAATGGTATCTTCTAAATATGCTATAGATAATGAAAGTTCTACAGCCACCTCATCATCATTTTGGATTATATTTATCTGATACTTTTGAAAAAGCTATTTAGTTTACACGTGAGTATAATATCATTCGCAGAAGTCATAAATACTCAAACATATTGTGCATAAATCGACAGAAATGAGAGATATTTAAAGAATAAAAAAATGTACCTGAACTTCAGTGAGAACCTTAGGTCTATTTGCAACAATGTGCAGTTTTTCCTTAGTCCGTTTTGACACTAGAAGTTCATCAATTATACCTCCGTTGTGATTTGTCATTAAGGTCTTTACAGACTGCCACTCTTCGAGGCCTACGAAATATATGAAAAGTTTCAATAATTCAATTGCATGAAATGTATTATATAGAACTGAGATGCTTTCTTTCTAGTAATGAAAATTAAAAGCAGACCGTTTTTTTTTAATTTATAAAGTAGCTTGAAGCAAATTATTGTTTTAATTTTTAAAAATTGTTCCAATAAAAGACTTGTGTATAATTCATTGCGGATAAATCAAAAGCTAGCTGTCTTGACATTTACTTATTTAAAATGTTTACACACAAGGTGGAAAGGGGCCTGCTGCCTTCATTCTAAGGACAAAACAAACAGAATGCAGCTAAATTAACCAAACTGAACTTAACAGAATCAAGCAGACAAAATTCTTATGAAAAATAGTTAGTTAACTGAAGTTTAGTTAGGATTTTTTTTGGTACGACAGCTATTTTTGGCAGTGCGGCTACATGCTCAATGCTAAAAGATAAAATACAGTGGACTCTCAGATAAAATTAAGTCGTATAATGCGATTAAAAAAAATACACACTTTCTCTCATACAGCACGGTATAGTCCTTAATTACGAGTAAGATAAATTTAACATTTTCACATAATATTTGTGATATTTTTTAGAAAAGTAAATGTGTATAATTTGTTGTTTATATATGAACGATGAAGGTGAGGTTACTTTAAAAAAGTAACGATTTATATATAAAAATTTGCGCATTTAAAGATATAAGAAGAAAATATTTATACACCTTTTTAAATAAAGATAATTTCATATACATTTGAAATAAGTTGATTAGCGTTAAGAGCCTATTCGCAACCAAATAATATTTCAAACTCACTAACATCTCACTAGAAATATGAGTAGTTACAACTTAGAGACATGTTTGAACTAGCAGAAATTCAAACGATAATTCATGTACGTACGACACGGAACGTATCCACCGTGTTGAACGAGAAACCTCTGTATTAAAAAACCACACATTCCCGACCGTAACACGCCAAAACGGTCATCAATGAGAATCGGAGCAGTCTGTAACCAAAGGTTGCATATACAACTCGACAGTGGCGTAGAGCCCGTGGGCAAGAGTTTTAGGGGACGCCACGGAGTCAAAACATTACTGCTTTAATGCAAAATTTGTTAAAGGGTGTGGAATTAATACCTTACTTCTGGCGCTAGTTACGCTTGTTAAGCCACTGGAATAAAAAATCAAATCAATTCCCGGACGCCACTTACTCTCGCCACGCCACTGGTCATGTTGGCAGAACGTTAATGCCTTCATGTCACTTTTTAAAGTCAAATACGAAGAGGAGGCGAAAAAATACCTTGTTCCGGGCGCCGTTTAGCTAGGACATTAATGATAAGGGGGGGGACGAAAAAATCATATTATGTTCCGGACGCCACTTAATCTCGCTACGCCACTGCAACTCGACTGGATATCCACCGTTTCATTTGGATGGCCGTGCCATAAATTCGATGCTGAAATGTTACCGGTATAGATATGTGAGGGGGGAGGCTCTCCGCAGAATGCGAGGCAGAGGTGGCCTAGTGGTAAGGTCTCGGCTTTGGAGACGGAGGTTAGTAATCCGATTCCACTGAAGATCCATCGTGTATGGGGGATGTTGCTCGCTAAATCATACGTAGGGGGCTAAACGTCCTCTCGTTGGTGTGGTGCGGAAGTTCTGAGGGGGTGCCATCTCAGGTGTCGTCCTCGTCGTTTGACCGAGGTTCAAAATTACGAGATCCGTCCCAAAATAGCCCTCGTGTTGCTTCAAAACGGGACGTTAATATATCTAAATTAAACTAAAAATCGAAGCAGGAGTGAGTTCACGTTTTGAAGGCGGGGAAGGAGTACGTAAATTAATGGATGGGGTGACCTGTCATCATTGGATTTACGTTGCTTTTAGCGGTCGGGAATGACCAACTTAAAATGATGTGCGGGAAAGAGGAATGGTGTGGAGTGCCACCGCGCCATTTGAGCGGAGTGAAGTGGTCGTGAATAAGGGGCTTTATGCCCGTAGACATGACAGAACGTCAGTGGAATAGTCTCTAGAATCTACTATTCTTGGACCTCGAAATCGAGAGTGCTACCGGAATTCCCCTCCTAAGCTTAAAAGGCATATCTCAATTTTCAGTTTTTTTCCTATTTAGTAATGTTTGCGAGCAGCTCACAAACATTATATTTTTTCTTTAGGGGTTTTCTACTATTTCTTAATAAGATACGGCTTCTTTGCTTATGAATAATATCGGTCAGCTTACAAACATTAATAAGAGGGAAAAACTGAAAATTAAAATTTTAAAAAAATTGAGATACGCCTTTTAAGCTTAAGAAGGCAGTATAATCCTGCTTTAGTGCTAAAAAATAAGAGTAATTCAATAATGTTAAAATGCAAAAATGCTTGTGAAGGATCCTGCTGCTTCTAAACTTCTCTTCTGCAAGAATCAAGTGTGCTTAAAAAAGGGAAAAAATTTGATTTGAAATTATTGATTATTTATTTCGATTTTGGAAATATTTAGAATTTTCGGAAGTATTTTTAGAGAATGCAGAATAAATACTTTTATTTTGGTATAGGAGAAATCTAAAAGTAATTGAATTGTATTCTAAGTTGCTATATACTGTCTTGTTCAAAATGTTTGTAACCGATTTTGCGAACTTGATTTGTCTTTTCCAGATACTTGTTTAGATAGTGATGGTCTGGTATTAAGATCTCGGCTTCCAGAGCAGAGGGTTACAGGTTCAATCAAAACACGATTCTGCCAGATATATTCCGTGTACATGGACCTGGCGAAAGTAAAATCTGCCATCAAAGATTACACGCACTTTCCTTAGTGTGATGTGGAAATTTAAAGCAGGAGCCATCCTCTTTATCTGACCATGGCTCAAACTACGATCTTCCAGGTAGCCCTTATATTACTGGTAGGGCCGCGGTGGCCTATTGGTAAATTCTCGGCTTCGGAGCCGGATGGCTCCAGGTTCAAAACCCGTTTCCCCTAAAGACCTGCCATGCTTGCTGTCCTGGTGCACGCTATGGGCCGTAGCACACTAGCTTATATTTCGTCACCAAGGGCGAGCAAAACCGCTTCTCGGGCGTTTGAACCGGTTTTATTAGCCCTCAAAGCGAAGATGGGAGCTTTCGAACAGAACTAAAAACATCCATGCAAGTTCATGGGCGTGAATAACTGAACCAATCAGGTTCGATTCGCCAGTGACGTTACTGAAAATTTAGGCGCGATTTTCGGGCAACACATAAGCCATTTCATGCCGTGTTCACGCCATCACCATGGATGCTAGAAAATATATTTGGTACAGTGAAATAAGGTAGATACTCCAGTTTTTGCCACATTAAGAGAAAATTAGAATTTGAATTTTCACAGTGGATGACTAGCTCAAGTTTTTTAAGTCGTACTGACACTATTCTTTAGCAACTTTTATTGCCTGTTAATTAATAAAATTCTTTCTCTGGAAAAATATTATATCTTGAGTTATGAATTTTTAAATAATATATCTTAATCTGTACAAGTTTTGGCCACATAATTATATAACAGGCATTTTACTTAATATTAAGCAAAAATAAAGCATTTTCATTCAGTATGCATTTTATTACATTTTCCTTCTTTATAGCAAGTTTTTCATTGCATATGAAATAACTGAATAACAAATTTCTTACTTTTTAATCAATTTGGTGTCAAAGTTTTACATTATTTGTTTGATGTTTTTTCTTGTTTATATTTTATAAACATTCAGTAAATTTCTAGTTCTTATAGTATAGCTATATTAAGCAAAAATTAAATTAAATAGTATGATTTTTGAAACAAATTAATGCACCTATTAGTTTGTATCTCTGGTTATTATACATAAATTAAGTCTTAAACGATATAAAATTTATTAAAAAAGAGGCTAGTACTGTCCATAAAAGCATTTCCATAGATAACCAATCTTTTGTAAATGTTCAAGATATTATGATGAGTCTTCCAGAAGCTACATTTTCACAAAACAAAAACAAAAAAAAAACAGTTTCAGTGACACAGAAATCGTTTGGTGTGTAATTTGCGAAGTTTAATATTCATTAATCTTGCATTATAAATATGCATTGAAGCCATGAATAAACAAATATGATGCATTCTATGTTTTATGCTATTCAAAAATGTACTATATTTACACATTTTTTTTCAATTTATTTTATTTGCCCTACAATGGTCCACTTCGTCACTTGTTACTTAAAAATAAATATTAAAAAAAGTATAGATAATTAATAAATTTAGAGTGTAACATAAATCTTAATATGTAGAGAATATGTATGCATTTTTTTCAAGCCAAAAACAAAAAAAAAAACAGTTCTTTGAAAATAAACATTCAAAATTTACAAAAGTGGTCCATTGTACCCTGGTCTCCCCTATACATAATGTATACTACACTTGCATAAAAATTTATTGCTTTTAAAGGGCTGAATTTACCTCTAAGGGCCTCTTAAACCCTAAAGATAATTAATTTTAGAATTAATAGTTATTTCTGACAGTGTGACGATGAAAGATTGCAACACTTGCGAGTACTTGATACAAGTTCATGCATTTAATTTTCTTGCAAGTCGCATGTTAAGGAAAAATGATCTAATCATATTGTAAATTACTAAAAAAGAGTTTGTTTAAGGTGTAGGAATGCATCTTATCGGTTAATATAAAATCTGTGGCAAATAATTGCTTTTGATAATTACAGAGAGAATTAATGATAGCATAGATGATGAAATTATGGCAATAGCAAATTTAATAATAACTTCATATTAATTGTAAAATCTATTAAAATATGTATGTTTTCGTTTAAATTTTTTCTATCAATTATAGCTTTTTATACAGAAATGTGCAATTCTTTGGGTCTGTTTCTTTGCGAAAAATATAAACGCCAAAAAAAAAAAACTATTTGCATCGCCTAAAAGGCAATTATACATTGCAACTGTCATCCCTTTTTTGGGGATTGTCAGATCGTAAAGAAGGGACGTCCAACCCCCTTCGGTCAAGGACACATTGAAGGAGAAACCGTCCATCGAATACTTGCTCTCCCTTGATAACGAAATATAAGCAAGTGTGCTACAGCCTTAAATCCTCACACCTCCCGCCGGTGTGACCTTAGAGTATAAGATACTACATAGAGAGAGCGTTCCATTGATAACAAAACCACAGACGGGTGTCAAGATGGGCAACTTTGAGGGGAGAACCTAGTGTTCATGTTTACCATGGTTTGGCTCTCAATCATTAGTTTGGCGAGTTGTAAGCACTTGGCTGAACAATTACTAAAGGAAAAGAAAGAATTTATCTTGAATATCGGTTTTAAATCACAGTAAAAAAAATCATATTTAAATAACTTAAGTCTGGATTTTTATCAGTATTAATTAATTAATTATTGATAATATTATTAAATGGATTATTTTATCCTTAATCAAATTAAATATATTTAAGTAATGTTTTTATAAACTTAATGGTTTTAAGCTTGAAGGAAATAATAGTAAAGAAAACCCGTTTCTGAAATATGTTTCCAAACTGTTCCTTTCCGAAGCACTCTGCCACGAAATGTTTCGAACAAATTCTTGTACTGTTATTTGATGTGAAATTATCACATCGTAGTTGTTTTTCCCATAACTTTCTACGAAATACATCTTTGGGAAAGTTGAAATGCATTCATAAAAAATATACCAATGAAATTAAGATAATATATATATATATATGCTTCAATAAATTCTATTTTATGAGATAGTATATAATTTTGTTCTTATATATAACAACGCAAGCATTAATTAATTAGACTATTTTGAATCTCAAAACTAAATGTTAAACGCATAGACAGTAAATACGAACAAATATATTCATGACATGCAAAGGTTGCAAAAATAATGGACATAGTCCATATTAAATAATTTTACTATTTTAATTTAATATGAAATATAACTCCTTTTGACATTTAAATACTCATCAGTTTCTTTTTTCTGACGCATCCGATGGGTGTTAAATTATTCACATTCAACATTTAAACAACTAAAAATTGCATCTCATTATTTTATTCGCAATTCAAAGCCATTTTTGAAAACCATCCTTTGGTATTATTAATTAAAAGAGGTTAAAAATTCGTTCAGTCGCACATAAGATAAACTATCTAAAAGTGAAACGCATTGGAAGCAAGTTACGATTAGCATTGAAAAATTTTTTTAAACATATATTAAAAAATGCGAAGATGAAATGTTTTTAAATAATTTGAAATCAATTAATGAAATAGTTTACGATTTCATCAATAGAAAGTATTATTTTATTTACTTAGATAAATAAAATAGTCATGCGAGATAAATAAAATATAATCACCGCAGACATTACGATAAAAACAAATACAAGATTACGATTTTAAGATTATCAAACACCTTAAATGCAATTAATATACTATATAATTTTTTCTAAATTTAGCTTTTATATTTTTCTGACGAATTATAACAAGCTGAATTGGTTTTTTCTTTATAAACAATCACTTATAAAGTTCGAATTACAAACTATGCTTATTTTAGAAAACCCGCCAATTTCAGAAAGTAAAGAGCCAAACTGCGCCATTGTACAGAAATAAGCAAAACATTCAATTTAATTGCATTAGTGAGTGATAGAACAAATCTGTCAATTTAGGCTTTTTTGTACTTATTACTTTAGTTATAAATAACACTATTTCCAGAAAAAAAATCTTTACAAGCATTATACAAAGTAAAATTACCGTTATTTTGCAGTATGAGCACTGTACATTACGCATTCAAAATCATTTTAAAACAATTTTATGTATATTTATAAGAATACAAATTATACAGATAACTAATCAATGAAATGTAAAATGACCCCCTTTGACAGATCTTTCAGTACACCCATAAGCACAACACGAAACAACCATTTTTCATGAAAAGTGACAGCTCGACGCGCGGCAAGTAAGGCTTACTTCATAGGAACAACATTACGACGGAAGTTTCCAGCGATATTGGCAAACTCGTTTTTGCCAACGTTCGCGTGCCTCAGTGTTGGAACACTCCTACAACCCTATAGGCTCTCTCTATCTACTCTATGGGTGTGACGCGGAAGTTTGGAGAGGGGAATGCCAGCTCATTTGTCATCTGCCGTCTCATCTGACCGTGGTTCAAAATTACGAGGTCTGTCCCAAAATAATCCTCGGGTTTCTTCGAAGCGGGACATTAACCTAACCAAAATGTTACTAGAAAAACGGGACGTAAATAAATAAAAAATTCTCCGCACATTTTAGAGTTATACTTCGAAAAATGTAGGTAATTTCTTCCCTTGGACGAATTTTGTGCAAAATTTAATATGGATCCAAAGTTTTTGTGACCACCACCTACCAAAGTCCCTTTGTCTATCTAGTTCCGTTTCTGAATGATCGTATTTACTGACAGATAGGGCAGACATTATTCCTTTTTTTTCAGAATTATGGAGGATTCAAACGTGGACAATCAAAACAATTTCGATGTCGATTTTTTTGAAAATCGTATTACTTTGCATACTTCCTTTACAAGAAAGCAAATAAATAAATAAAAAAATAAAGGATACAAATATGCTACTTACTTTCTATATCTGATGTAACCAATGCATCTAGAAATTTCGATGAATCCTTTCCTATCAGAAGAAATTGCCTTTTGTACGAAGCATCATATATCGATCCACACGCCCTTGTATCTAAAACTTCATTTCTCAGTTCCTGATTTTCATAACAGATGGGCACGTGAAATCCTGAATATTGCGTGAACACGGCTTTATTCTCTTCGTGCAGTTCGTGACATGGGAGTTTCTGGATACTCTAAAATGAAAATGTACAAGTATTTTTTACCAGAATAACAATTCAGGTATGGCTAGTTGCTGAAATATCTCAAAGTGTAAGGAAAAATTGAAACTTTTATTTGTTTAACCCCTTAACTGTCGCTTATAAACTAAAGGCTTATTAACTAAAATTTAATCATTAATTAGCTTTATAGTTTGACACAAAAATTACGTAGAATCCATAAGCATCTCAAGTATTCTATCTTCTTAACTGAATGAAAACCGCAGCCCCTTTCCAAAACAGGATGGGTCATCTTATTAGATAGCAAAGAAAATGCGACTCTTAAGGGATTAAAGCAATTAAAATAATACATTAATTTTTTGAAGAAGTTAATCTTTCAAAACAAACCAATTCTCACTTTTAAATAAATAACAATCGCTGTAGTTATTCACGCCTAAACCTTTACATCCAGCTCTGAAAAACTTGTATAAAAGTCAACAGGGAATCAGGATAGAACCCTTTTTCGAAATTTGAAGACTGGCCGCCATTCTCATTTGCACTAGTCATGTGGGACATTATATTTCCGAGTCTGTTAGAAGGTGGATATTAAATCTGGTAAAAGACTCAATTTTTGATAATTCAGCCTAATTATAGACAACATATGTGCGATGAAATTTGTTTGTTATTTCAGCATTTCTAAACTAATGCATATTGCCCATAAGCAATCATAAATTTAAATTCCTAGCTCTGAAATCCAAGTACATCCGGTTAGCTTTTCCTTTTATACTTTTGTATGTAATTTTGGCTAGATTTTGTAATTCCTACTTCTCCAAATAGTGTGAACGCTGAATTTTGAAACACCCTGTATAAAACGTGACCAGATGACAGGTTAAAATTGAATAAAAAAAAACTAAATGTTATATCTGCAGTGGACAATAAAATAATTAATTGAAAAAAACTACTTTTTTAATTTAATGAAAGGGAAGAAATGATAACGAGAAGACCCATTTAAGTTATTTTTAGTAATCCTGGATTATATACAGAAAAGAGCATCTATGACGATTCTAAACTACCCTTTCTCTCCCTGTTATTTTTTAAGACATATTCACAGGGCCGGAGTATCAAATAGGCAAAACCAGCGACTGTCCAGAGCCCCGATATTTGTTTGCTGTAATTTCAGAGTAATTTAATTTTGTGCTTTCATTTGATCTATGAAGGTCATGCATTCTAACTTGTTCAAAATAAACTTAAGTATCGTTTAAATTTCGTAACATTATTCCTAGTATTTTTTCACGTATTCAAAGCCACTCATAGATTTTGGGCCAGTGTGGTCCAAATTTTTTCGCAGTTGGCTGACTAACTCACAAGTGAACAATCCAGACAAACTTTAAATTATTGTGTAACATTGCGATAAAAATATTTTGTAAATATTTTTACCGTTTACCGTTCTGATTGAATTTTTTAAACTTTTTATAAGCTTTATAAAATTTAAAACAGTAAAAAATATCAGGTTTCGGAAAAAATATCAGGTCGGGGTGAGAAAAAGGGGGTGGGAACAAAATTTGCATTTCCTATTATTCTATACGGGCTGAATCTGGTTCTGTATAATTAGGTATTTTAATGCGGCTGATGTGATTATGTTAACATTTTCAGCAGAAAGTAAATGGAATTTTTAAAGTCAATTATTTGTTGATACCATTTTTTGGAGTAAGGTGAGCGGGTCAACATTAATTTACAGAGCCGCCTAATCAAGGGTTTCTTAAATTTTGAGTCCCAATGCCAAGTAGGATCTCGTACGATAATTTAGGAATGGTGAAAAGCGTGGAAACGGAAGAAATATATATGAATAAAAAAAAATCAGTCCGGTAATGACCATTAGGACTCCGACCTCAATACTCGAGTTATTGCAACTACTCTCATTCAAGGTCCCTGGGTGCTTAGGCAAGACATGGGTAACACGGTTTACGGTTGCTACCATATTTTATAATTCTGGATACAAAAGTGAATATTCAGCTTTCTTATAAAGTGTCTGAAGACAAATGAACCTTTTAATATTTCTTAGATTGAATTTATGATGAATAAACCAAAACTTTTCCGGGATCTTACGTAGATCTTTCCAAACTACAACAAAGAATCTCTACAAAATACAGATGAACTGGGCTAATTCGAATCTTTTAAACTAGAATTATGTTGAAATTTAATTTTTTTCTGAGTTCAAATCAATCACTTTAAAAAAAGTTGAACTAGTTAGACGTGAATTGTATTCTTTATTTTGTAGTTTTATCGTGCAATTGCGGTATCTCAAGTGCTGTATATAGGGTGTATATTAAAAGTTATGAAATTAATGGAAATTATTATTTTTGGAATCATTAATTTTTAATTATAAATACTTTAATTTTGTCCAAAGTACTCACTGAAAATTATTAATTGTACATATTATATTGTAATTTTTTATCTTTACTGCTATTTTCAGTTTCAAAATTTTAACTTTTTCTTATGTCTTTCTTATCTTCTTTCTTTCAGAAATTTAACTTTTTCTCATGTTTAGTCCCAGTTTTCATTAATATTTTCCCGTTGGCTTCAAATTGTTTAAATTGTATGCAGTCCTGTTGCAATGTATTATGACCTAAATTATTCCATATAGAAAATTCCAATACGTTCTACTGGGAAACTTCGCAGATTCAATATCGCTGCAACATATTTTACATACCTCATCCAGTGTTTCACAATCCCATTCATAATCCTCCGTCAGTTGTTGGCGATGTAGAAATTGTTGTCGATCGAATTGGATTGGCCGAAATTGTGGTTCTGCACCCTTCCAGAAACTTGACAACTAAAATGAAAAATTAAAAACGTAAAGGGTAGCAAAACTTTAGAAATAAATCTCTCTTGTACATGATTTCAAAATAATTCTGTTAAAGATTTCTCTAAAATTGTTATAATTGTGATAAGCGGTTGTTAATTATGTTAAATAACACATGTATTAAAACTGATCTTTTTGAATGTCTTAATTTAATTATTTAATTCGATTTCTTACGTAAAAATTACGGGAAAATTAGTCTGTTGAAAATGAGGGAATACTCAAGTTGTTGCCTAGTCTTCAAACTTTCACCTTGCGTTTATTTAAAGTGACCAGAACTCTCAGATAGACCAAAACCTAATTCCTGGCTCGACATCAAAATATGTCCCTGATACTTAATGAATTTAATATAAATGTCTCGGATTATCTCTGATTTTCGCTTAAAAGTAAGTAGTTCTTTTTGTAAAAAAATTCTATATTCAATCGTTTAAGAAGTTAGCTACTGAAATAAATTATTTGTATTTTAACATTTCATAAAAATTCTATTTATATAATAACCAGACGTAAGATTTGGGTCCTAGTATTACTTCTCAAGATCTTTAAAATGACATCAGTATCAAGCTCCTAGCTAAACGCGTTTCCACGCTATACTTATTTATAACCTTACATATAACTAATTCATAACAATCACGCGCATGCGCCTACACTGGTACGATGATGTCACAGGCAAAACAAATACTATGCGACAAACTCTTACGGATATGGTCTATTCGTTGTGGGGTCAACCATTCTTCTCGCAATATTAGTCTCGTAGTTATTAGCGATTCAAACCTGACTGTATTTTGTCACACAAGAAAGTTCGACCTACTATCACTGTAACGAGCGGAAAGACATTTTCACGTCGAAAGTAATTATTAAACATATTCTTAATGTTTTTCGTCTCTTTCAGCTTTCTCTTTGTCATTTTTAATTGTTTACTTTATCGTCTGTTTGAACTTATTTTATTTGTTCTCTATCCACATACTACAAATTATATCCCACCGTCCCACCCCATCTCGATAGCTAGATTCCTGGGTTGCTCTTCCATGTTCTAGTGCATCCCGACTTGAAGTGTAAAAAATTTTGTCGCTTTATTTTAACCAATTACCAATACACCATCCAACACATACAGTACAGGTTTTAAAAAACGTAATATAAAATCAGCTCTTCCAAATGTACAACCTGGTCTCCGGAACTCCAACTTCCACCTTTATTTAACAATTTTGTCCAGCTCACAACATTAATATTCACGATCCCTTTGGTTTTGTTAATGCTCAGATTACTGAATAGTGACATTTCCACGCAGAAGTGATTGGGTAAAGCTCGTTTTGAAAAAATGTATTTCAGTTGTATTCTAGTAATATTTGTTTAGCACTGCTTGTTTCTGAGCAGATGAGCAGTCACTGCTTTGAATATTTTTTGAAGGTTCACAAGTTGAACTACTTTTGTAAATGCTTCAATTAATGTATTATTTGACTATTTTTTAGATTTAACAAGAGTTAACAAATACATTGTTATTTCTTTATTCCCCACTTTAAATAATTTATTGAAATATGTATATTATCCCTAAAATGTACATCAAAAGACTGGACTAAACAGCAGTGAGAGGTATGGAAAAGTTTAAGTCAATATCTTTGTCTCTTTATATCTCTGTAAGTCGTGCAGAGAGAAGCATGCAACTTTGTATGTGAATAGATGAATGTAAGAAAAACATTACCAATTGACATTCTTGCTTTACGGATTCCGTATAAAAATTTAATTTTTATAACTTTTTACTATGACTCCCCTTGGAAAGCAAAGTATTTTCATATATATATTCTTACTCTATTTGGTGAAATTTTGTAATTGGAATGGAAGTATATGTCTAGTATCAATATTTAAGGAAATAAACAATTTTTCCACTTTTTAAGGACACCCTGTATAGAGATCTTCTTCGAAGAAAGGTGAGGTATCAAAATGTCTTTTAAATAGATTGAAAAAAGTGATTTTAATCAGCTTCAGCTCGTTCTTTGCTTTCCACGCAAATAGGGGCTGAGGTTGCTTGGTTGGAATGTCGATGCTTAATCCATGTCTCAATATCATCGTATACATGTGGGCATGATTGCACATAGGGAGCCCAATATCCTGGGGTTGGCGAGGAACATAAGTGTGGGGAAAGGGTTGTCGGCCCATGTGTATTAATCATTTGATCGTGATTCAACTTTGCGAGGTTCATTCCAAATTAACACACAGTTTATTACTAAAATTGATACGATTATCTAATTAAACTGACTTTTGATTTCTGAAACAGAGTCAGTGGCGGACTGGCCAGGTTGCCAGCTTGCCCGATGGCAAGTGGGCCCCTTAAACATAAGCTGATATGGGCCCCCATGATCTGTGTATGTGAAAGAGAGAGAAAGGGAAGAATTTTTTTTCTAGAGAAATTCCTGCGTCTTTTCTAAAGCAAACAAAATAGCAAGTAGTTTTATCTTCTTCACACAACCTTTTCTTTCTGTGCAAGGTCGGGACACAATGACCACTCATATCACCCCTGACAAGACGGAAGAGTGACCCCTCTGAGCAGGAGAGGCTGCGGTCTTTGGAAATGCCTAAGGCCCGGTGCACACTCGCCGATTTGGTCGTTGGAAGTAATAAATGTCAAAGTGACACAGAAGCCATAAACGACTTCAGGGGTATGGAGAACAGTTGGGCAGTACCCACACAACACACCTCCTGCAGAGCGAAGGAGTCGCAAATGACTTGTCCGATACAATTGCTTCGGACTTTCCCCTCGTATCGGAGAGGAAATTGGACGTCTTTGAGTACGTGGCAACCAACTGGGCAGTACACACTTACGACAATTCGTGCAGTTACAATAGGTATTATTAGGTATTACGGCATGGAATCATAGATTTTAATTTCTAAAAAATTAGATGTTTAATTTTCTCGGGACTTTTACTAATTCCCTCCTTATGTTCCATTGTATACTTGGGAAAAATGCGAAGAAAACACATTGAGTAGTTTTGTTTTCTATAGCGTAGCAAATATTTCTGTGTGAGTTTAATTTTTATTTGCATAGATTTTTGCTTTAAATTTGCACGCTGTAAAAATCCTAACTACTAAATAAATTTTCGTAAAATCTTACTCCCAAATGCTATGAAGCATACTGAGATTATAGATTTTATTGAAGGTTTTGTGACAATCAAAATTAAATAGTTATTTCTTTATTAATTAGAACCGATGTTTAAATACAATTATTTAATATATTTTTAATTAATTTTTTTGTATCGACTAAGCGTTTTTAAAAACAATAATTTACTAAATAGTTTCTTGATATAATTGCCTGAATTTTTTGTTGATTTGCACACATTTATCTTGAAAGCAAAATTTAAAAATTACTAGAAGAATAAGAATAAAATAAAAGTTAAACGCTTAAATACTTTGTACGTTATAAAAATCCAAGCTACTAAATAGATTTTCTTCAAATTTGGCTCACAAATGCTATGAAACATAAGAAAGTTTTTATTGGAGGTTTTGTGACAATCAAAATGAAATAGTTATTTTTTATTAATTATAAACAATGTTTACATATACATAAAATGTTATTTTATCTTTAGTTTTGTCATTCCTATTAAATTCTTAATAAGAATTTCGCTTACTTTATAGTTACAGCTAACATTTCTAGAGGAGGTATAGAAAGTCTCATCCTTGTATTTTGGTTCTGAATCTTACGAGTAATTTTTGCCGCGAGCTCGTCAAATGATTGGAGACTCATCTGGAAATAATTTTAAAAGTTGTCAGGGTTTTCTCGTAAATCTCCAAAAAGATGTGTAAAACTACCCCCTACTAAATCTAGAATCCACAAATGGATGTACCCAATATCGTCTATTTTTTTTAAATATATTTCTTGTATACTAGGTACGCAAGTACAACACGCTTTCTTCTATATACATCCATCGCGTCGTTTCTTCTCGGAGTGAGTGAATCGTTGTGTGAGTACTGAATTGGTCGGACACCGCCTGTGGAGAATTCTAGGAAACGAGCCCATTACCATTGTTGTTTTATTGCTTTTCCGTCGCACAGTCCGCATGTGCACCACCCCATTGCTTTCAATGTATCTCAGGTCGTACTACGATTCCGGAGGGTTGTCGCTAATGACTTTCAACGACACAAATCGGCTGGTGTGCACCGGGCCTAAATAACATTCTTTTTTGTTGTTAGTGCTTTTTACAGTAGTAAAACTGACGGAGAAGTGAAGAAAGAAAATAGTCTACTTCGGACCCTCTGAAACTTACAAGGGGAGGGGGAATCATATAATTTGACAAAATGGCATCCGTGAGACACTCGCCTTTTCCTTGTAGGCGGGGGGCTATGGGAGTGCTTCTTTGGTTATGTTAACAAGGTTGTAAAAGCAGTAAAAGGCTCTTTCTTTCGTGGGTGTGGGGAGTGGTATTCCTGTTTTCAGTCAACAAAGAAAGCATATCTTAGAGAAGGAGAAAAAAGACTTAGGTGAACTCAAATTTTCCCTCTCTTTACATTGCTTTTCTAGTATTAAATACTGACAGCGGCGAACAGCTGAATAATTCATCTTATTAACTGTATGGATTAAATTATGCCAGTCAACTTTAAATTCAAAAACTTATTTAATTTTTGGTAAGCTGGAGCCATTAATTGTTACAAAAAACCAAGAAATAAATTAGTTAAAAAATTGAAAAACAGTGGACAGGAAATGTATTAATATTTGAATTAAATTTTGATGTAGTATGTTTCGCATCTGATGAAATTAATGACTTAGGTTTTTACATTTAGCAAATAAAAAAGTCTAAAAATCTTGAGAGTCGATGAAGTTATTTTTTTTATTGTTCAAGCATAATTCTAATTGAAATTACAATTATTACACTTTATTAAGCTAATTATAGAGTTAATATTTAACCTAATTAAAAACAATCTCCAGGAAAAACTTTCTTTACGCAACAGGAAAGATGAGTTTTAAGATCATTGCTAGAAATTAAATCTATCATAATAATATTGCAAATATGTCTAAAAAGTAAATTTATTAGTAGTAATGAGTTAAGAAAAAATTGGACTAAAAAACTGATGAAATGGAATGCAATTTTTGCTTTAAAAAAGTTTTTATATCTTAAGATGAAAATATAATTATATATCATGCTTCTTCTTTAGCAGGAGAAAAATATAAGATTTATTGATTGGAAGCAATGAAAGTTGATTGACTTTCATTACAACATTCCAAAGTATTGTTAAATAATTATGCTCAAAAATATATTTAAAAAATTGCAAAAGTAAGGAGAAAATTGCACAGCAACTAAACTGGCATCATATTGAAAGATAAAAATTTTGAAATTTAATAATGTGTAAAAATTATTTTTATGTGATAATATTTTTTGAGTTATAGTTGAAAAAATTCCCAATTCTTGCTCCATAACGCTTAAATGGTTGCGTTTCATGTAATGTTGTGTTTTTCCAACGATTGTAGCCAAACGAAAATCCGTTCATAATGCAACCAAAGATACCTCTAATAATAACAAATCACATTTAATTGCGATTTTGTTAATATTGATAAAAGCAGACATTTAATTGTACTTTAATTAATAATTATAAAAGCAGAGACTTGCGCAAATAATTTGAATTTGGAAAATAAATGGCTAAACTTTTACAGACTGAAATGAAGAGCAGATTCTTTTTTTTTTTGGGTGGGGGGAGGCGAGGTCTACTGTTCACAGAACTACTAGTATATATAACAGACTTTTAGATAATTACAATATGTAATAATTTATATAGTATATCATGTCAATTTATTGATTTTAATTGATTATATTTATAATAAATAAAATTTTAAAAATTATATAGAGAAAAAACATTTTTGATATGAGTGGGCCCCCATTGACTGCTGGCAACCGCTATTTTCAGACCCAGTCCGCCACTGAACAGAGTTATGAGCAGGTTTTAATTTTATGTATTAAAAAGAAGGTAACTGAATAAAATTGATTGAAAAGTAAAAAAAGAACTTGCAGAAGGTGTTCTGTATACAAGGGGTATTGCTACAGACCAAACCACAGGAGATGGTGTATCATACATTCCGTCCAGATCAAGGACAAACGTGACATGAAAGCAACAAAGAAGAGAAATGGTCATGTCAATTTAGTTGGCAGTAGAGATAAAGATGAAAACACGCAACCATAAAATAAGAAGAAAAATGTATTAATGAACAGATGTGAGACTGAAGTTTAAGAAAAAAAATGCTCGTTAAATTCCGTTATAAGAGCAATTATCAGAATTCTGGACACGCCATATTTTTGAAACCCGATCTCTCCAAGGCCGTAGGTTAATTGTCCTATGACTTAGTTCACAATCGATATTTTTTCAGCTAGATTAGGCCTAGAGGCAGATAAGGAAAAAAAATATAGCTGTTCCGAGATTGTTGGCGTTCAGAGACAATCATCAAATGATTCAAAAATGATTTCTTCTGACTCGGGGCGATATGAAACTTGGAGATTCATCGAAATATTGCAATCGAATTTTTGATGATTGCAATACTTTATCCTTTGTTATACTTCGTATACAAAATCACACTTTTATTTGCGTACTGAAGTGTATAAAACGCTTTTTATTAATCAAAAATCGGGATGTAAACGCAAAAGTCTTATAAAAGCGAGAGTGTAAAAACAATACGATAAGGAATTAGAGCCGCAGTTATCATCAAAAGATGGTAAATTCCTAAAAATTCATTAAGAACAAGAGTATCATATAACTGGCATTAAAATTAGAATTTTTTTAGAGTACTTTTATCAGCGAATGACTCTTTCGCGATATTCGTTTTGACCACCAGATTTTTGATTTAAAAAATTCGTCTTCTTAATTCTCCAATTAAAAAGCGTTATTGAAAGTTTCGTTATATTTTCATTTTTACGTTTTATTGCATTTGAAGTGGGGAAAGTTTAAATGAACGAATTACGTATGAGAAAGGTTGAAAGAAATCGCTAAAAACTTTCAACAGCAAATGATTCCATAGAAAGAAATTTAACACTTTAAAAATTAAACGAAATTACTTACTTTTTGGTTTCAGAAATTGATTTTTCTGAAAGCATTCTTATTCTAAAAACTAGAAATACTGACTAGAAATTCTAAAACTAGAAATTATTATTAAAAATAGATAACTGAAATTTAAAATATACATTATCTTTAATAATTACATCAGAAAGCGTAATATCTTTAATATTGCTCAATATCAAATTACAGTGGCAATTATTTGAATGTAAATGAAGCAGACATTGCTTGCATAATTGGGTAACAATTAATAATGTTAATAATGGAATTAAAAACAATCTGGTAACAATTAATAAAGGGGGAACATGATAAAGTGAATATAGCGTTGATTTTTTTTTTTCATATCTGAAAGGTTTATGCTGTCTCATGTTCATATCAGGTGCTAAAAAATTAAGAAATATATATTATTGGTTGCGAGAAATTCATTTTTTTTTCTTTAAAATTTCAAAACAAAATGTGATAGGTGGTGTTGCCACTTAACTACGATATAAAAGAAGAGACAAAGAAATAAATCGCGGAAAAGGAAAGACAATACATTTATAATAATCATTTTTTTCAATAAGTGCTGCAAACGCATACCTTAAATAACGTTAAACACAGAAGCAAAAAATAATAATAATAACATTTTTTATGTAATGCTTCTTTAACTTCTGTTCCTTTACACATTCATAGTGATTTTTTATTCAAATTTCCCTATGTTTCTAATCTCAAATTGTAAGTAAAATCATTTTGACACATAAAATTTCAGTAAATTATTCACTGGGGTCTTATCGTGGTCCAATAGCTAATTTCTAAACCGTTAGAGATAGACATTTACATTCCAGTTGTAACAATGCTTTTAATGAAGAGATAATGTTTTTGAGTCAATAAATATATTTCTAAAAAGTTACAAATTCTAATTATTTATAGAGTTCCCCGGTCTTATCAGTCATATTCAGTAAAATATTTTTCATACACTAACATTTGAAAAAAAAAGTTTCACTCTCCTGCGACTAAAACTGACAGAGTTATGGAGCTTTGATTATCGTTGACTTAGTCTAATTTACTCCATTTTAATAGCCGACTCGAAGACGATCGGCCAATCAATGCTCAGTACTTGTTTGACGAGACCGCTGATTGGTTTAAAATTATGAAATTCAAAGCTCCATAGCTGGGTCAGTTTTAGTCACAGGAGAGTGGAACTTTTACAAAAAATTAGAATAAAAATAACCGTCTAAAAAGTTAGAATTCGTTTCTTTTTCAGAAATATATTTATTGACTCAGAAAACATAAAATATTATTCTTCTCTTCATTTAAAGCATTTTTCCAACTGGAACTATATGTCTATCTCTAACGGTTTAGGAATTAGCTATTGGACCACAATAAGAGTGGCCACCCTGTATAACAAGCATTGGGGGTGAAGTTCATTACTTTATTATCAATTAATTTATATGTTACCTAATTGTCACTTTCTTATTTTTTTATTTATTATTTTTTGCGACAATTTGTGTTGAATAAAAATGGGTTAGTGAAAGTAATCTGCTGGAAAAATGGGTCACAAGAAGTTTAAGAAGCACTGACATCTGGATAAATGTATGGTGCAATAAAAGAAAACATTATTTTGTTAAGCATTACATGAAACTCTCAGCATTTTAGATATGAAACATTTAGTTAAGAGAAAACCCAACATCCTCTCTTGGATACATACCCAAGACCATATACTCCACATTTTCAACCGGGTAGACGAGCACAAAGCAAGAATGTTTCGCTCACGGAAGGTTTTTCACTTGCGTCTTCTTCGCAACCTGATTTAGTGAAAGCAAAGATTACAGCGGGAGAAATCAACGAAGGAGAAAAAAACAAGCGAGGGGAGAGGGTGATCAAACAGCAAGTCAGGTTTTCGGCGCTCAGTACAAGGACGGTTATCTTGACTCTGAAAAGGTTCATTCATTATATATATACATGCGGGAAACAAAAAAGTGAACACATTAGGATTTGTACATTTTTTCAAATATCTCCCGAAAGGCCGGAAGGATTATCTTCGAACTTCGATCACGTAAAGCGGGGAATTTAGACGGAGACGGAGACACGGGAGAATTTAGGAGTCGGTCCAAAAATTGATGAAGAAGAAAAAAAATCTGGCCTCACCCTTTTCATCAGAAATCTGAGAATGAATTAACAGCTTTCATCAATGGTTTGTTTTGACGTGCGCAATATTTACATGCATTCTCGTAAAAATAGCACGAATATTCGGTAATATATAAAGATTTTCTTAATAGATCCTAAATTTTTCCGCGTGTTTTTACTTATAACATGCAGAGTTTACAACCAAATTCTGCAAAACGTACAGAATATTCGGTAATATATAAAGATTTTCTTAATAGATCCTGAATTTTTCCGCGTGTT
>BGPR01000485.1:376262-484056 GCA_013235015.1 Araneus ventricosus
TAATATATAAAGATTTTCTTAATAGATCCTGAATTTTTCCGCGTGTTATAACATGCAGAGTTTACAACCAAATTCTGCAAAACGTACAGAATATTCGACGATATGTTACCGAAGAATTGCATTAAAATTTGAAGTAAATACTTTGTATATTAGAGTAAATGCGAGCATTTGTGGTACGATTAATTTTTTTACTGCGCATCTCCAAAATATTTTATATATACATATTTAATTTGGAAGTCATATATATAGGGCAGTTGATTACCGTTAAGATTCAGAAAGATATAAGCATTTTAGCTAGTTGCATTTCATCCCACTCTAAGAGAAACAAAATGATGAGAGGGTTTCCAGAAATTAATATTTTTTAAACTTGAATCGCTCAATAGTAATTGTCGAAATGCAATTTAAGTTATATATTTAATTTATAAGTAGACATGTGTATTCAGGATATTCAACTTTCGTAAGATTTAATGTTACTGTTCGAAGATTCAAATTTAAAAAATACCAATTTGTGGAAAAACCTTCATCATTTGCCCACTCTTAGAGAGAAACCTAAATTCGGTTTGCTGTAACTCATATATCTTTCTGAATCTTAACTATATTTTGCTGTAATTTTTATATAAGCTGCCGCATATATCTGATATTGATATTGTGAACGAAAAATTGCACTATTTGCTGCACATGCGCATTTAAAAATTCTTTGCTACAAATACTAATACTTCCTTTATTATTTAAAACATTTACTTCAAATTTTAATATATTGCTTCACTAGCATTTTATCGAGCATTATGTAAGTTTCGTATCATTTTCTAGAAAACTCTGCATGTTGAAAGGAAAAAGCTATGCGATTTTTTTTTTCTTTTTTGAAAAAAGCCTTTTTTTCTTCTCAAAAATAATTGATATTTTTGAAAGTTACAAATCATTATCAGCTTTCTGAGAAACGGGGTGAGTCCAAATCATTTTCTTCATCGTCAATTTTTGGTCGGTCCCCTAAATGCCCTCTTCACCGAATCTTCACTCGAAAAGATAATTTCAAAACGCTTCTGTACATAGTCGAAGTTCAAAGAAAATTCCTTTAGTCTTTTGGGAAATATTCGGAAAAATGTGCAGAAACAAAAGTGTTCACAGTATTTAGTCACCCACCTGTAATTATATCGTCCTTCTAAATGCCCTAGTGATCGAATATTCACTGTAAAATGTGAGTTCCGACGATTTTACGACTCAAGATTCTCCACAATTAATTGCGAACCGTTGTAACCATATCAACTCCAAATTTTTCTCATCTTACGAATTATGCTCAACTTTTGAACACGAGTGTACTAACGAAGAAATAGATAGTCAAATGGGAATTGGCCCAAACTTTGAAACAGATTTGCAATTTTTATGTAAAGAATATTATTTATTTTTCTAGCACTTATTTATTTTATGTTATGACTATTATTTAGTTTCTCTCTTATACTATTTATTTCTCTTGCCCTTTGTGTCTTACGCAACCTTGTTCACATTCATATGGACAAACAGTAAAACAGTTATCAATCATATTTATTAAAATATTTTTGGCACACAAAGGTTTTAAATAAAATGTTTCACTCTTCTGCGACCAAAACTAATAGAGTTATGAAAGCTTGACCATTTCAATGTCAGCCTCGAGGAAGCGGTGGCCGTTAATTTGTCTAAGATGATGAAATTCAAAACTTCATAACTAGAACCTAAAATCGAGCCTATCTTTTGATAGCTGAATCTGCAGGTGTTTTTACCCTGTTATTGGATTTAAAATAAATAACCGTTTATAACCGGGACAAAAAATAACTGAGACAAAAAACGGTTTTCGATTTAAACAGGTAGGTTTTTCTCATCCCTAAATCGGGGTTTACACGCGAACAGTAAAACAGATAGTAAAATGTCGCTGTCAAGTTCGGACAGAGACTTGTCGTGGCCCGGTTAAAACTTTTATGATTCTGCGCATGCGTCATCTCTTACTGTCGGTTTTACTGTTCGCATGTAAACCCCGGTTCATTGGGGTCGCAGGCCTCATCATCCGTAAATGTGACAGATATGGCTTGATGAAAATGTAAATTAGACCTGTTAGTTAAAGCATGTACAAAATGAGGATAATTTATCAATGAATAGTCTTAGAAAGAACAATGTTTATAGATTTTTTTGAAAGTTTTTTAAATTTCAAGGATTAAAAATAAATCATTTAAACACTTAGTGTGATACTAAAATGATGAGAGAATTATTTGAGAAAGGAAAAGGTAATGATAGCCAGTGAAAACATTCAGGAAAAAATTTCGTTATGGGTGTATTGCGTTGACGACTATGCTATTAGGAATTGCAGGTTGAGGGTGAAACGGGCTATTTTGTAATTTTGACTGTCATTTAAATAGCAGTGAGTATAATGGAAAATAACCGAAAATAAAATGTTCACAATAGTAAATTCCATGATGGTCTTCTCAATTTGTGAATTAACACGATTTGCTGTTTGCTAACTCAAACTATTTTGACATTGATCAGAATGTTCTCTTACTCGCTTAAGACCACCTGCTTCATCTTTAACTTATAACTTTTGAATCATTTCATCCGAAGTTTCATTATATTGTAAGAAATATTGTGAACTTTATATCTTAAATTCATTTTTTTTTTTTGGAGAAAAGGTTGTTTTACACCAGAATGCATATAGTAGCAGGCTATATTTATGAAGTTATGCCTAAGAAGGAGGGGGTTACGGTTTGGTTTGATAAACAAAACCGATAATTGCCATTAGCAGAAGAGAAATTAAAATCTTTTTTGTGCCACGTACCTTATCGTTTTATATACAGACATGGAAAAAAAAATTATAAACCCATATGATACCCATTATCTACCCATACATGAAGAAGGATGAAAGAAACTCTTCGTAGCATGCTAAATGAGCATAATATTAAAGATTTAATAAAATACATGATTCTATAAAAAAGATTTCAAACTTTGTGTAAGCAGGAATTATTTTCATTTTTGTCCTTAGAAACAGATTCTTTATTAAAGAATTCTTATTCCTAAAATTTAGAAATATTTTGCAAATTAGAGTTCAAAATATAATTTTTTTAACAATTATAACCTGAAGTTTAACTTCTTAAATATATGGCCATGTTTAAATTGCCGTGGCTCTTATGTGGATATGGATGAAAGTGTAGCAGGCATTCGTTACATAATTATATAACTTTCAGAAAAATGTTATCAACCCCATTATATAGAGCATCTGAGAATTGTTGGACACATTTCAAAAATTAATAAAAAAAAAACTAATAATGTTTCAACTACGGTTTTTTTTCCTTAATTATAGTGCATTTTAAAAAGTTTATTTTTTTTTCAGATAAATAACACACCGTTTCGGTGGTCTAGGGGATAGTAAATTACTAGAAATCAAAAATTGCTTTAGAACCATTATATTTAAAAATATTAAAACCTGGAAGAAAAATAAAAGCATGTATTTTGTAGGGAATTTTACACTCTTTAATTTGTTAATTCACAGGTAATGTGAAAACAGAACAGTTTTCGGGACATTCAAGAAAAACTAAAAAATGAAACCAGAAAACGCGCATCGGCTTCTGCTGATCGGTGGCCATTGCGAATGGAAATCTGTCACCGGTGATTGACACTCATCTAATTAATTAGTTCAGTGTCAGTCGCCGGTGACAGATTTCCATTCGCAATGGCCACCGATCAGCAGAAGCTGATACGCGTTTTCTGGTTTCATTTTTCAGTTTTTTTTTATATATACATCTCGAAAACTGTTCATTTTTCACACTGCATGTGAATTAACAAATTAAACAGCATAAAATTCCCTACAAATACATGCCTTATTTTTCTTTTAGTTTTAATATTTTCGAAGATAATAGCTCAAAAGAAATTTTTGATTTTCAGTAATTTACGACCCGCTAGACCACCGAAACTGCTTGTTACCTAACTGGAAAAAAAACTTTTTTTATATGAGCTATCATTTAAAAAAACCGTAGTTGAAACATTATTATTACTTTTTAAAATTAATTCTTGAAATGCGTCCAACAATTCTCGGACACCCTGTAAACTAAAAACGAGAAAAAACCAATAAAGGAAATATATAACAAAATGCTAATAAATAAATTTCAGAAAAGAAAATACAATACATTAATAATAATAAATTTTTCAATGATTACAAATGTATTCTATAATTGATGTTAAAACTGGAAGCAAAGAAAAAGCGAATCTATCTTCTCTTATATTTTATCTATGTCTAAGCTTCCATAACTGCTGCTTGCGATCCCAACTGGGATCACGCAGAGCAATGTTGGAGTTCCGTGAAATTTCATATTGCTCTTCATTCAAATTGTTCGTCTCTAGTAGTCGCAAAATTCTAATTCATCTTGACTTAAATAATTTGAGTAAAATTTCTTGAATGAATACTAGAGATGAATTTTAATACTTGATATCAGTTCATTATTTAATTCGTAGTTTTCTTATTTTTATTTATTTATATATTCTTCAGTTTCGGATTTACGACTGTGTAGAATGAAAATGAGCCATTGACAGGTTTTTTCCCCCCCAAGAAATGAAGAAGTTATCCTTACTCCGGATAAAAATATGCGTGGTAAAAAACCTAAAAAATTATCGTACTTTGTTTGTTAAGCATTACCTTTAAATCCTCTTTAGACGCGGAACATCTAGCTAAGAAAATACCCAACAAACTCAATCGGATACTTACCCAAGTTCAAAACGAGGTCTACGTCTTTCTTTTCGTAGATAAACTTCAAAAACGCAAGAGAAAATGTTCAGTTGTTGCTCTCTAGTACGGATTTTGACCTATTTAAGCTTCGAAACGCGTTTCCAAAAAAATAAATGAAGTAGCAGATTGGAAGAAATCAAAGGTCCGAAGATAACAACAGGGAGAAGGGAATTATGAAACAATCGAAAGACAAGTTTTCTCCGATGATTTTCATAATTCTGAAAATTCAACTTTATCATTCATTTGGATTCCTTTCTAAATGTTTCCTACAGTTAAAAAACAGAGGAATCTGGTAGAAACAAATTAATTTGTTTCATTTAATAAATGAGTGATGGAGGGAAAAAAATGTTCTTTTAAGTGATTATGTTATGCGTTCAGTAATTTGATTTAGTTATATTAACGTCATGTTTTCAAACAACATGAGGGATATTTTGGGACCTACGTCGTAATTTTGAAACCAGGTCAAACGAGAAGAGACTCCTGAGATTGCACCTCCCTCTCCAACAGGAGGATGCTTGATCCACCCGAATGCAGGTCCACATACAGGGCGGATCTTCGATGGATTGGGGCTTTGAGCCTGGGGCTCTCTGACCCCGAAGCCGAGACCTTACCACTAAGCCACCGCGGCCCTACGGGTTCTGTGAAAGACAAATTTCTGAATTGCTTGCCATCAATAAAAGAAGGGGGGGGGGGATACGCATTCAGAAGAAAGGTTTCAGATAAAGAAAAATTTGCTGCGTTTACGTTACCAGCAAATATATATATATATAAGATTCGAAATTTTTGTCTGAAATATCGTAGCACGAAAATGCTTTAGGGGAATGCTAAATAATAACAATTACGATGCTCTGTCAATCTTTCTATCCTTAATCTTTTTCTATTGAAACCACCCATTGCTTTCTTGTCAATCTGTAGATAATTATCATTCTTCCATACATCCCTATATCTTTCCAATACCTGTGCCAAAAGCTTATTAGTTTAATTACCCTTTTCAAATCGCTCTCGGTAAACCTACTAGGGAAAAACACTAAAAATATTTATAAAACTTAAAAATGGTAAATGGCTTAACACTAAAATGCTATTAAAACGACTAATTAAACATTTTTACTTTTTAATTAAATTCTTGATACTGTTAATTATTTTTCAAATTTTAATTCTTATACTTTTCAGGTAAGTCAAAATAACCTATTAAATGTCTTCCGCAAGTTTACAGTGTTTCAAAATAAAAATTAGTTATAATATTTTTAAACTTTAAAATAATTATTATTTGTATCATCGCCTGCACCATTTTGGACAGACTTGAGAAGAAGCGAGGAGCGAAGTATAGAGAAGTCATTGGTGCTTCAGGGCTTTTCAGAAGTTGCTCCGTCTAGTTTTTTTTCCACTCTGGCGTCACTTTCCCTTTTCATTGCTTTTGATTTATTTATTGCCTGGCCTAATGGATTCCGTTAGATTAACGGGAATACGCTTTGGCCTCTTTTTTTTTTGCATTTTCGTCTCGAAGATTCCATTAACTTCGCTGATATTTTGAGTTGGAACGTGAAAGCATAAAAGCACAGGAGGGAGCTTTAATTGGGTAGTTCTTCTTTCGTAGTTTGGTTCTAAAAAGAATTCGTAGTTATTCAGATTAAGTCCTAAGTGAAAAACGTATGAAACTTGTACTTTTCAATCTGTATTGTGTTGTTCAAAATTCAGAAAGGGACAATTAATTAACCTTAATAAGCATTTCTAATAGAAGATAAAATGAAAATGTAATGATGAATAATGTAAATATTGGTTTGGCGCTGTGTAGAGTTTCTGCATTAGTATGTAACTTTTATCTTAGGTCCCCATAAATTCAGACATCTACTTGAAATCTTAAATGTTACAACGCTTTAGGAAGATAATAGAAAATTTTGTTTGTGTGTATAAAATGTTTCACAGCGGTTTGTAGATAAATATTGTCATCTTGCTTTATGAATACATGCTTTTATTTATTTATTCGCAAGAGGCGATATGGATAAGGACTAGGAGAGTAATTTTTATAAAAATAGGACCATGGAAACCTTCTACACATGAGTGTTATTTTTCTTATGATTAATCAGGAAAAATAGGTCCTTTTTCTTGATATATTGGTTTTTTCTTTTAAATCAATTATTTATCAATTTAATATGCAACTCACCTTATAAAATGCTGAAATCGAACTATATCCATTAGTTAATTATTCTACTATGAGAACTAAAATAATACAGATTACCCTGACTACTTAATTTTGCACCGAAATGCTAATTAGCAAATACATTTTAATTAGTTTATTCATAGAAAAATAAACATTTGTATTTTTTTCAACTGTGTTAAGATCTGTCATCATTCTTTTTTTTTTTGTTCATGTATTGTGAGGATATTTTTAAAAAAGCAAGTTAGCTAATTGATTAACTGCTGATAATAATTCGACTATAAAATTTAATTGTAATTTTTCTTTTTAAAAGAATGGGCATCAACCAGCTATACGACTGGGTATATTTAATCATATCAAGTAATTTTTCGTTTTATTCATTCAATGCCGTTTGTATTGCGCCGATTAAGGGTGGATTCATACAACTGTCAAGAAAATTGCTGTGAAAAAAATCTTTTTATAGTTCAGCAACGGATTCCGAGACTACCACTTTTGGACGAATTTACACCGGAAAGGGGTGTCAGGCAATGAGTCATATGAGTGCATTTCCGGAGTTCTTTGTTAGATCACGCTCTGTAAAATGCAAACATCACCTTTCCTTTCTTCACTTCCCCCATATTTTGATGAAAATAAGTCCGCCTGGTACATGCGCAAAAGGGCGAAGGGTTTCCGAATCCGTTGCTAAACAATATTTTCTTTATTTTTTGCTACTGGTTTTGTGCATAAATTATGAAAAGACTGAAATAACTGAACACCAGGAATGAAATACTTTATTATCACACAAAATGGTTTACAAATGATTTATAATTTCAATACCAATTTTCTTTTCTAAGATAAGAATCATTGTAAACTCTTCGTTTTAATACCTGAATGAACAATTGCGTAACTGTATTAGTTATAAACAGCTTGTCAAAATATAAAGTATTGCATTAATGAAAATAAATTAGCTCGAGCTTATGCATAAATGATAGAAATTGTATTTAAAAAACATTTGATGGAAATAAAAAAGTGTTTAAATAAGTATGCTAAAATTTTTCCTAATTTTGAATCTCTGTGGTCATTGTAAGACTTCATTTAACCCGTATTAAAATTAAAGAAATAAAAGTTAACACATTTTAAGACATACGTGTGCTTTGATAGGATGTCATTAAAGAAGGAAGCTTTTTATTTATGCATAAAAATATTCAGCATAAAGTAATATTTTATGCATATATTAATAAAGTAGCACATTTTTACTACTTGGAATTAAATATGCGTTGCATTTTATTTTTAAACAGGTGCACTTTAATAAAATCTGAATCCAAAATAAGTAGGAATATGGTGCTTCTTTATATTGCACAATAATTAAATTTAATCTCAACAGATACTTAAAAATCTAATTGAAAATTATGAGTCAGTGAAAAATAAACAGTAAAAATACAAAAATATACAATTACCAAAACGGTGTAAGTAGCACCAAATGAAACAAAACAGAAAGGCTAATTAGGAATAAAAATACACAAACTAATTAAGAATAAAAATGAAAGCAAGCTATCTAAGAATAAAAATGAACACATAAAGATGTTGCAACAAATAAACAGAAACAAATACAATTATACAAATTTACCAATAAACCATCCAATAAATAAAAATGTACAACATTACCAATTTTTACTTTAAGGATTTAATTACCACACAGATTAGTTCAAAGTGGAGAGACGTCTTCATGTTTAAAACATACATGAATTTTTCCTTTGTACTCTCTACGGCAGTGACAATTTAAAACACTGTACCCATATAGTCACAAACTATATGGTATCACAAAAATGATTGCAACAGTCCAAAGACGTTGCAATAAATGAGACATCAACTGGTTTATTCAAAACAAATTTACATTAGTATAGCTTCTGTTTTTCACTAATGGGATTTCGGCAGCGATGCCCTTAATATTTTTATCAAAGAACAGTTCTTTGCCATTTTGAGCGAATTCTGTTGCAACATATGCCATTCCAATATGTTGTTGGAGGCAGGGAGAAAAACAGGCACTTGTCACCTTTCCGATTACATTTCCTTTCGGATCCATGATTGAGCCTCCAACTGCAGAAGAAAGTAAATTGTTCAGAAAATGTTTTCAGAAAGAAAATTGAGCCCGACAAAATTTTTGAACATTGAAATATTTTTTTTTCTTTTCCCATTCATAGTAAAATTAAAAATTTGCGATTAACAAATTGTAACCTTATTTTATAAATTAAGGACGACTACGCAGCGCAAATTTTAATAGCATGCTAATAATGTTAACTGATTAGTAAATAAAAATTTGAATCCCAAAAAAATCTCACCGACAGATAATTAGCATTTTATCCTCTATTATATTATTACGCTGCTTTAAAACAACCAATGCAATCTTGTGTCCAAAAGTTTCAGTAAGAACAGTTCGTCACAAAATATTCTTTTGTTAGATTAGTTTATCATTCAAAATCATTTAGATGAACGGATTAGAATGCAGCAATTTTACTACTTTCTTTGTTCCCCTAAACAAATTTCCACATAACATCTGTGTATCCTCTTCGGTTTTAGTTCTGTATTTGCATTATTTTAAAATTAATTATTATTTCTAAAGTTTTGTAGTAAAAAGTTAACTCTCACACTGTGATTCCAAGTACGGAAAATATTCACTAAAAAAGATTGCAATATTTTTGCACATTTTTTTTTTTATCTCCATGGTCCTTTTCCAAAAAGAGGTCATAATTTAAATAAAAGTACTGTATGCTTCCAGAAGAATTATTTAGCATGAACTTCCTGGCATTTTGCAATAAAAATTCCCAGAAGTTATATTTCAGATATAAAATTGCATGAAGATTTAATATAGTTGTTACTATTTTCTGCAAAGAGGGTTATGTGTATATAATCTCATTGAATAGTGGCGAGGAACAGAGTCTAGGCTTTGGAAGATCAAATTCGAGACCCGATTAAATGAACAAATTAAATTTTTCATCACTGCTCAAATATCTTAACGATGGTATGGCGTGGAAGTTTGGAAAGTTGGGTACCGGTTTATGTGCTGTCCTCGTCGTCCAACCAAAATCTCACAATCCCCACAGATGATCCGTATAATTTCAAAGCAGCAAACCTAAAAGTTCAACCTCTGGAAAAGATACAGTTCTGATACATGGAAGTAGTTACTTACCATTACACGAGTCACTTGCGACAAATCCAACTCTTGAAATAGGATTTGATTTGTTGTTCAGCTCTTTCAAAATGATATCAGCACCAGGGAATTTTCCCTCTATTCTTCTTCTATTTCCTATCATAAATAATTTAAGACCATTTAAATCTCCATAAAAAGAAAGTTATATCACATATTCAGTCACTCATATTTTGTAGTTCACAAATAGTAGCTGATTAGAAATATTATTATTTTCAGTATGTTAACTATCTCTTATACGAGCGGGTGTTCCCCCATGACTTCTTAACTTTATGAATTATCAAATTGCCTACGTTAAGATTTTTCCCTATTGTAATTTCTCTTTATAAATAGTTAAGGATACAAAAATAAAAGTTTGTAAGGGCTAAAAATTCTTTTTAATTTCCGATTGAGATGAGTAAAATTATAAGAATTGCAATACATATTTTAAATTTATTTCATAAACTCACATTTAAACTGAAATAGTTCATCGAAAAACTCAATCCTATCTAGGACAAAAAATTCATTAGCTCCCGTCTCTGCCCGACTTGAACAGTTCAAGTCGATCTCCACTATGGTCTGAAAGTTAGAGGAGCGAGTTGATAAGGAACTTGACTTTGCGCATGAATCTGATGGCTTTGTGGCTGTGTCTAGGTTTCGTGACCGAAGTGCCACAGGTTCAAACCCCAATACCACGGAAGAACTGGCAAGCATCCTGCAGTTGGTGTAATATGGAAGTTTGGAGAAGTGTCGTCCACGTCATCTGACCACGGTTCAAAATTACAAGGTGCGTTCCAAAATAGCCTCAGTGTAGCTTCAAAATGAGGCGTTAATATAATTAACCTCACATGAGGCTGATTTCAAACTGTGATGTCTATCCGAAAAACTGCATATTTGAAATTGTTAATTAAATTTTTTTTTTAAATTTCATTAATGTCAAATCGTCTTGAAAACATTCATTTGACTTTCAAATACTGAAAACCGTACTTTATTTTTTTAAGCATCCTAAATATAAGTTTATTGAGACCTATAAAACTCTTTCAGCACCCAAACCAAAAGATAATTTCAATTCTTCGTTGAAATAGAATAATGTATATTCCTCCGAAGCTTACCTATAAGACTATCTAATTTGGCTTGCACAGGTGTAGTTTTTTCATTGTAATCCACCCCAGATAAGCAGTGGCCAGCTTCGATTCTCAAGGCTTCCCGGGCTCGCAATCCAATCAGTATCAAGTATCCTGGATTGTTTGTAACAGCATAGCTTAAGAATTCTTCAGCTTGACAAGCTGGCAATGACAACTGAACAAAAATAAATAAATAAGCATTACTGGTATTGAAAATGAAAAAGAGAATGTTCTAAAAATATTTTATTAAGTATATATGAAAGCGCTTCCTTCAACCTACATAAAGGTAACGATAGAAAGTGAAAATGAATATGAAATATTCATCGTTGCATGCATTGTGGTCTTAACAAGGGTTACTGTTTAAAACGGCCATCCCTACTTAGTTGGATGCTCTAGAAAAAAAAAAAAAAAAAAAAAAAAAAAAACATCTCTGTTCCTGCCTAGTGAACATGAATTAAAGCCATGAATTTTATAATTAATTAATTAATTATATTTAAGTTATTTATAAGCTTTATATATAAATTTAATCGAATTTAATTTAATTTGATAATAAAACTTTAATAGTAATTTGAATATTAATATTTTACCTACTTTTAATTATTCAATTTATAAGATGGATAAAATAATTTATTTACCTTTCCTATCAATGCAGTAATTTCAATACAGTATTTTTGAAAGTCTTACTATAATTGAAATTCAACTCAATTTAAATTCTATAATTTTAAATACGCCTAACACTCAAAATGGAATCGTTGAATGAAAAGCAAAAATTCTCTAAGTCTTCACAGTACTAACTTGAAAAAATTTCCACGCCTAAGAATTGTTGAAATATTCTTTTGCCTTACTGACATTAAATAAATTGTAGGTTTATAACAGTCGAATTATTCTTCAAGAATCAATCTCTTATTATTGATGATTAAACATAACTCTATTTTTAATTTATGTTTCGACCCCGTAGAATTATTCGGAAAAGTAGAATACTCTTTAAACCAAAAACTGGACTGGCATCGAAAAAGAGGCTCTATTCTCCAGAAATGTAACGAGATACTTACCATAAAGCCGTCCTCCCCGGTGTCGCTGCAACGTGTCAGCCTGGAAATTTCATTCCAAAACACTGTATCTCCCTGGAGAGAATGCATAAATGGAAGACAACAGACATTTTCGAATATCAAGAGCTGAAGCAATTTAGAACATTCAGGTCCTGTGAAAATTTCAATACTCTCAAAATCATACTCTATAAGTTAAAACTTGAACTTTATTGAAATAAAATGCTAAACCACCATCACCTGCATCACCTAACCACCACCTTCATCTGTTATATTAAATATATGTATATATAAAAAATTATTATTGTCACTCACCTTGGAAGGTCAACAGAGTCATGTCATTTGGAATTCTCATCTGAACTTCATTCTCGAACATTTGCGTATTTTTCTGGAAAGAAATAAGAGACTATATTTTACTCTTTTATTTTGAAAATTGTGTTAGTATTGAAAATGCTTTTTATTTTCTGATTCAGTCCAACCCACCAGGCCTTGCCTCATAATAGGATTCATTGTCTTCTTCCTTTTCTTTAGAAAAATAAATTTCATTGACCGCAAAAATATACATAAGAAAAATACATTCCTGCAGATCTAAAGTAAACGGACTATCCAGTAGTTTATCTGATATAGCATCTGAAAGTCATTTTGCAGGGACCACTGTTAAATCGAAACACATTTCCTTTACAAACTGACCGGAAACGCATTCCAGAGGGCTGTTATCTGAGTAAGTCAACAGCCCACAACCCTCAAAGGGGGTTTGAGTAACGACCCCCTAGTCAGCAGCATATGTGTAACTTTATTGGTACCTAAAAGAATAAGGCTACTTGCACACACACTGATTTTTGCAGACCGGTTTGAAAATAGTCTACTTTTGCAGACGATGCGTTCCTTGCACACACGCCGATTCGTGTCGACCGGTTTTGAAAATGCTCGGTTTTTTGCAGACGCCGATTCGTGTCGGTCGGTTTCATATCGGATGTGCATCAGGTCATTCTCGAATACAGTTCTTTTTCTGAAGTTAAAATGAATCTAAAACGTATTGCAGCTATGCGGTTGCTTTACCGACGTCTCAGGCGTCGTAGGATTAAGCGTAATTACTGGGTTCATCCAATCAACCAGAAAAGGGAGCAAATAGGAATATTTCATACACTTTTGAAAGAACTTCAAAAGGATGAGAACAAGTTCTTCAATTTTTTTCGCATGACAATACCATCATTCAACAAACTGCATCAACGGCTTAAAACCAAAATTATTCGTAAGAATTCGAAAATGAGAAATAGTATTACATCAGAAGAGAGACTTGCTCTTACGTTAGGGTAAGTAAGGTTTTTAAAGCAGCCATGAATATAAAATTATAAAATTATATATTAATATATATATAATTAAAAATTCAATTGAAATCATATTCCAGAACGAAAAAAATGTTTATTTTTGAGGCGGACACCTTAAAAATTGACTCGGCAATAAAATCAAATTATAATGTATTAATATTGTGGAAAGCAATCACTTCGACATTCGAAAAAAATTGAATTTCCATTTATTACGTTAATAAATCAAAACTAAAAGAGAAACCAACGTAAAAACAACAAATTTATATTTACTTCTAATGTTTCTCAGTGTTTGTTGAACGTCATATAAAACGACAGTTTACATTATACAAAATTCAGGCACATAGCCTCGAAAGCCTATATTGGGTCATAAATTAATTACAAAGTTCAAGTGTTATCTAGTTCTTAAAACTATACTAAATTTCAACTAAACAGAAATAAATACTAAGTGAATTATTAAGTGAATGCAATGAAAAACAAATACTTGTTTAGTTTCCCATTTTCATCTATTAAGTTTTACTAAAATGTTTCTAATTTCATTTCCGATTATCGTTTTTGTAAAATAAAAGAAGTTTTGGGATTAGATGTCATATAGTATGGTCAGTTATTTGACTCCATTACGTACATTATGTAAACAATGAACAAAATAGGCGCAAGGCCGCTAACAGAACATGGGTTAAATAATCTACAGCAATCTGAAGTTTAAAATTACGTTGTTAAAGCATCCATGAATATAAAATTATACAAGATTCAATTGAAATCATATTCCCGTCGAACAAGCTGGTCGCCGAAGACGGCTAATTCAAACTAAACTAACTCTAAATCGCAACTAAAAAGAAATAAATATTAAGTTAGAACACTGAAAAACGCTTCTTTGTTGCGCCCTTTTGTACATTTTTGTACAAAAATACTGTCGTCAAAACAAATGCTTGTTTAGTTTTCCCATTATCAGCTATTAAGTTTTACTAAAAGGATTCTAATTTCCTTTCCGATTATCGTTCTAGTAAAATAAAATAAGTTTTGGGATTACATTAAGAAATAAAAGTGAAGTGAAACGAAAAAAATTGTTTTTGATTTTCGGCAGAAAATTGGTTCGCAACGTAGGCGGACACCTTAAAAATTGACTTGGCAATACAACCAAATTATAATGTGTTAATATTAAAAATTCTTGTGATAATAATCTAACACTGCGGAAAGCAATCACTTCTACAGTCGAAAAAATTTGAAATTTCATTTATTGCGTTAATAAATCAAAGCTAAGGGAGAAACCAAGGTGAAAACAGCAAATTTATATTTATTTCTAAGGCTGCCGGAGAGTAAGGTTGTTTTGAGAATTATTCTTATTTAAAAGCGAATTATGTTAAATAAAAATTCACTAGAAAATTATGTTTAATTAACTATTACTAACTTTAAAACATTGTAATTATTCAACAAAGATTTATTAAGCTAATTAAAAACAAATAATATAGCAAGTACAAAATGTAATTAAAAATAGAAATAAAAGTACGGAATGTATGCGGAATCAGTAATATTATTTTAAAATAAAAAAAAAACGACTTGTTAAAATGTAAAAAGCATATATATATATTTTCAGAGACCCCTGAATGTTCCAGCGCTTGGTCTTTTAACAAGCTTAATCCGCCACTGATAATCATCTTTTTTTAACTATCCATTAAAAATTTCTTTGTGTATAAGTAATTTTCTCATCCTTATACTGAAAATATCAATAAAGAAAAGAAATACCCCTAAAAATATTGTTCAATATTTTTTTCAAAATGTTACTAATTTTATTATTTCGCCACGAGAGCGAAGTCGATCGGCTGAAACCGGTGTGTGTGCAAGCGTCAGAAGAATTACATATGCTACTGGAAACGTCTGCAAGAAACCGGATGAAAGAAATCGGCGTGTGTGCAAGCGCTAGTAGATTTACATGTGTCACTGAGACCCCCCGCAGCTGCCGATGTCGGCGAAGCGCAGTGGCAATTCTCGGCAGCCGATCGGTTTTATGTAGGCGCCGGTACGTGTGCAAGCTCCAACTGTTCTCTATACACTACTAATGGAATATTGCAGACCATTTTCAAACCGGTCGACACGAATCCGTGTGTGTGCAAGGAGCCTAAGAGGCAAGAGAAAGCAATAAACGCATAACAAAAAAAAAAGAGGGGACAGGGGTTCCGATTCTAGTTCCGACTCTCAGATTTTATATACTTTCCTTACTTATCCAATTAATCATTTGAGCTATGTTGGGAAAGTTGCCAATAAAGCAATAGTTTAGAATAATATTTAATGACTTGCTTCTTGAATCTTGTCTCGAAATATCAAGAGAATCACATGCGGTTACTGGAAAAGGAGAGTGCCTTTAACCTCTGAAAAGATGTTGAAGATTTTTTAGGGAATGAAAATTACCAAATGATATCTATGCTATTATAGGATGATATCTATGCTATTATAGGAGAGAAAGCATTAATTTTATTACAAATAATAGGTTTAGGAAAGGGATAAAAATCTTACCTTAATTTCTTTAATCACCTTGGGAGTATTCGCAACAATGTGCAATTCATTCTCGTTCAGTTTTGTTACTACCAAGTCATCAATAATACCTCCTTGAGGATTCGTCATGAGAGTCAGCACAGCTTCATCAGGTTTCATTTCTGTAATTTCAAATCGCAAAAATTGTTTTAAATAAAAGTACAATGCAAATGGCAAATGTCGTTGCAGACTTCCAAGAATAAATTCAGTTACTCATATATCACTTTAAAAAATCGATGAATAATTTTTATGCTTACCTTGCAGATCAGATGTTACCATTGCTTCCATAATTTTAGAGATGTTCTTTCCGCTCAGGTAAATCTGAGGCCTGTATGATGCATCAAAGACAGATGCCTCTTTTCGTGTGAAGAAAACCTCATTTCTTAGCGATTTGCCTGCATAAATCCAAGGCATTTTGAATCCTCTAAAGCTGGTGAACTCGGCTCCATTCTCTACATGCACCTTATGAAGAAGAAGATTTTGAAGGCCCTAAAATCAAAAATAAACTAATATTATTCAAAATCCAACTAATGACATAAAAAATATTTATTCAAAATTAGAATATGTATTGCTCTATCTTTTTAATGTAAAATATTCTGTTTATATGAAGTAAAATGATATATAATAAGTATTACAAGCAACAATTGAAGTATATCGAGATAATAGAGCCGTATTTAAAGTAAAACATTCATAACCTCCCATACTTTGTATTTTCTTTCAGATTTTCTACTGAATGGTGGCAAGAAACAAAGCAGCAGCAAAATCAGGGATTCAGTTTTTAAGTGTAGGCTTGGGACATTCCTTTAGAGGGAAATTTCTTAAACTGTGGATTTAAATCTTGAAAGTTGTGACAGCACCATATTTCTATCTAATTCCTTCAATATCAGTTAGTAAAAATGCTTAAGAAAATTAACTTGAAGTTGCATATTTGATGAAAACGATGCAAAACAGTTTTGTTTTTTTTTATTAATAATTTCTTTTAATTAGTGAATTTTACAATAAAATGAATATATAATCATCAGATTTTGAAAAGTTTTTATCTAAAAATAATTCTGAAACTCTTTTCGTACAACAAGGACAAAGATTTAAGTGGCCCGACTTCTGATAAAAAGAAAATGTTGATGAATCTTCCACATTCAGCAACCGATGACATCAGATTAACTAATGTGATTTTATGAAGCCAGAGGCAAATTTGGTTTCTTTGAATAAGACTAAGGTATTTCTAATACCTGCAATTCAAGAGATGCTACAATTGCTCGCTCTTCAACATCTTGCAGTACTGCTGTATTCACTGCTGTGTCTCGGCTTCTTTTCGTCATAAAATAACAAGTTTCCATTCAAATTTAATGATAGTGAAGTGTAATGTTAAATAATAAATAGTGAAAATAATGTTAATAATGTTAAATAAGCACATTATTTAACCGTACAAAGATTTTAATACTTCATGCCTTTGATAAATATATGTGTAAAAAAACGTTTCATATAAGCAAAAAAAAAAAAAAACTACTTACATCATCATTAACGATTTCCTTGACAGTGTCTCGATCAGCAGCTCCCTATAAGCAAAAGAACATTGCATTCAATGATACTTCTTGAAGCACACCTTACCATATTGAAATTTATATATTGAAATTTATAGTATACGCTTTTTTTCTAACTTGATCTTTCAAACAGAAATGTTATTCTTTTAAAATAAGCGCATAGCAGCTTAAATAAACATTTAATCTTCAACGTGTTATCGAACTTCTTCAGTCTAATAATCTTTATAAAAATCAATGATTTAATTTTCGTCTTATTTTAAATCGAAAATGTATAAATTCTTAAATGTCAATTAACGTTCAACATCCCTTTACAGGTGATTATACTTAATGATGACTATGTCCAACCTATTGACTCAGTCCTTCTTTTGGGGGGGGGCGCAGTGGTCTAGTGGTAAGGACTCATCTTCGAGACCTGACTATTCCAGGCACGAAACCCGATTTCTCTGACGAACCACCGTTTATGTGGGCATAGAGAACGTTAAATCTGACTCCATGAATTAAACTCACTCCCGCTGGTTTGGTGCTGAAGTCTGGAGATGGGGCTGCCAGCTCAGGTGTCGTCCTCGACATCTGACCCCAGCTCAAAATTACGAAGTCCGTCTCTAAATAGCCCTTGTGTTGCTTCAGAACGAGAACGTTAATATAACTAACCTAATAGGCCTATCAGAAACGTCCTCTATTATACCCTAAACTTAATTCAATGAATTCTAATAAGTGATTTTCACTTTCTTATTTCTTTATTGAGTCAAATATTCAATAGAAATCAATTATTTTCATCAAATAATTTTCAATTACATAGTGGTAATTACAACTAAAGACATTCATTTTTTCCTTTACTTTTACTCAGAATAAACGAACTACTCTGGCGCTAAAACTGCACTTAAGGATGGCATTATAATTCATATAAGCATAAGAGAATCTAATAAAACTTACATCTTGTTGCACAGAGGTTGTAGAAATCACTCTCCTAACCTATAAAAGAAGGAGGAAAAATATTAAACGTCAAGAAACTCAGGTTATGCCGATTTACTTGATACCTCTTGATTTACAGTCAACGCATTTTATTCTTCTAAACAATTTGCCTTTATCTAATGGCGATGACTTAAGTAAATGAATCAAAATCAGTCTTACAGTGAAACATTTCATAGAACTGAGATATTATATTACTATAATTTTCCATTACAGATTACTTTTCCAATGAGAAATCTGCTTAAAGATATCTTTAAAGGGAGACTACAGGTGGAAAAAAATATAATTTCTATCCAACAATGTGAGAAGAAATATCTTAGCCGGGACATCATTCTTTTTATTTTTTTTTTCCTTCGCACTTTTGACGGAAAATCTTTGGTGAATTTTTAAAGCTGAAGCTAGTGTCTAACAAATATGTCACAATTGGGAGGTGCGTCTTAAAGTAGGACATGTGACGAAAAAAAAAAAAAAAAACGGCCGAACTTGTAAGAAAAAAAAATCGTTGCATAGAGAAAAAAAAAACAAGTAAAAAAAAGTAGTCAAAATGAGAACACTTGTGGGAAGCGGATAAGAAAACGAAACTTTGAAATGTTGCTAAATGCCAACCTATCGGAGATAAGATTAATGTCTCTCTGTCATAAATAAAATTAATTGAAAAAAAAGACGTTTAGATAGAGAAATAAAAAAAAATATATAAAGGAACTCGAAGATATATACTCTTGATTTTGAAATTTTTGAGGAAGTCAATTGACACACAGAGGGTTAAACCCAAATAATTTCTACAACAAAAAGCATTACGTAAAAAAAAGAAAGAAAAAAGCTTTTACAACACCTCCAATAATAAGGAAGCATCAATGTTGTAGAAGAAGAGACAGGGTGTTATTATCTCTTTCGAAATCAAGATCGCAGGTGCGAAGAATTCTAAAGAGGAAGTACAAGGTTTCATGCTGAAAGATATTTGGAAAGCGATTCGAGAAAAAAAAAAAAAAAAAAAAAAAATGCAACTGAGTGACGCCATCAAAGTGGGCCAATACAAAGTTGATAAATAAATTTATCAGAGCAAAAGTGCCAGTATTGCTTTATGTTTGCCATCGGGTTTAAACTGATAAATTAAAGAAAATGACTGAAACGAGAGCGTGAGAAATGAAACAAGGAAAGTTTTAGGGCTTCATAAACTGTGGGTCATGCCCCCAAATGGGCTGTAGCAGAAAACAACCATAGTTGCGAAAACTCTCACAGAGCCTGCTTCTGATTTTTCAATATACATAAGAAAATCATTCTTGCCTTAGAAGATTTTATTAAACATTTCTAAAAGATTATTTTTATACAACTTCGTTTGAATTATCATTAGATCCTGTTCCTAATTATTATTTATTTTTTCATAAGATCGGGACATAATTTTTCTGACGGAAAGAGGGGTGAGAATGTTTTTTCTGCCCAAAGATGGGTCACTCAAGGCCGTCATAACTAATTTCAGCGCCTGTTGTATAGCAATTTGGCTCCTGATCGGAACCGTAATTAGGAATTTGAGCGTCTATGAAGGCACAATGAAAATACCTTCGTGAAAAAAATTAGGAACAAATAGAAAATCAATTGCCGTCTGATTAACGCCTTTCAGTTGTGGGAATTGGAGTCTTATCAAAATAAGATTCTGAAAACCAACTTTCGAAAGTTATATGCTCTCACAATATAAAAAAGTGTCATTTTATTTAAAATAATCACACTACAGTTTGGAAATTGTAATACAATATTATATTCTTCTATATAGTGTGATTAAAGAACTAGATCTGACGAACTACTATGATATTAGATATCAGCGTGCAGCTAATTACTTTAACATTGATAACCATAACTGATAACATTAAATTTCTATCACACGCATAGTTTAGGATTTTCTCACTTGATTGTCTCTGCATTAATATTTTTTTAACTGATATGCATGTTTATGCAATATCAATTACAATCGATAGCACTCTAGTTACTAAGTCCTAATCATATTTTTATTTTTAACACATTTAAAATTATAATTAAATAAATATTTTAGTTAAAAATTACAATAAAATTAGCACAGTAAATTTGTAGGTGCCCTTGGATCAATACCGCCCAATGGATAAGACGGACCTGGTATCATGAGTGGAATAAGTTTAAGGACTCTGATCTAAACTTGTATGATGGTTCCCAATCACAAATGTAAGAAATAAATTTTAAGTAAATATTGAACTACAGTAAAGCACCGTTTATACGCCTTTCAAGGGACTGACGTTAAACGACGTATAAATGAAAAGCGGTTTATAAAAAGATCGAAATTTTAATAAACCGCTTTGATTATTACAAATTGAATGCTATCAAATTCATTTAAAAGTTTAAAGGTATAAATACGAAATAAGGGGAGATTTAATTCTGAAAGAGTTAAAAATACAAAAATGATAACAAACAACGAGGAGGAATAAGAATCTGGTGGATGACGTCATCAGAGGCCTTCATCCATGCAGATTCAAAACCAGAATAGGTTTTCGGTAGAGGAAAAAGATTTTAAGGTCTAAATTTAATTTGAATTTTCTTCTAAGGCCTGAACCCATTCCGGAACAAATTTGAAAGAAAAAACATTTATCCACAAAAAAGAAATTCAAAACAGTCTTTTAAACATAGGCTAAAAAGAAGGGCTTAAAATGTTTTACCTCTTAAGTAGTGGAATGGGGGAAAAAGAAAGAACGACGTTCAAAAGTCAACTTCAACAAAAGTCAACTTCACCAGAAGTCTATCTTTTCTTTTTTAGATATTCAATCCTTTATTTAAAAGTATTAATTTTAAAGCTTTTCAGGATAGTACTGGTATAATACTAAATAGTATGGAAATCAATAATTAAATTTTAAAATTAAACATTTATCATAAAAATTGAGAAAAAACATACCTTTATATATATCTTATAGGATTTATGTGCATGTTGTTAGGAGTTTCATTAAAAAAAATCTTTAATCGTCGTCCGACGTGCTAAATGTCTGTGACTATTAAGTACATCATTATGAAACGAATTAAGTTTATTGAGTGTTTTTTCACTATGGTTTTGACAAAAGAAAAAAAATTCAAAGTTTTCAATGGAGTCCATTGCGTCTTTAAAGAAGGGTGGAATAACTTCTTGATCATAGCTTAAATTACCCTAGACAATTTGTCATCATCAGACAAGTTTATCATTTGTGACTAATGTCGAAGTCATGATATCTTTATCACAGTTCACATACTAGAAAGGAGGAAATTTTCACATTTTAGAAAGGGACTAAACCACTCATAACCGAAGCTTTGCGTTGTATAAACGGAGTACTTCATCATTACAATGATTACGAATCGGGACTGTGATGAAACGACGTATAAATGAGAAACATAAACTGTGTTTTACTGTATATAAGGCAAATAATATTAATGTACAAAAATAAAGATCTATTACATCGTCAAATGTTTCAAAATTACAAGTTCACTCCCAAAATAGCCCTATTGAACGTTTTAAACACGTACATTTAATATAACTGAATTAAACAGCGCGATATGATAAGAAATTACAGAAAATTAGCTTAGAAAGTTGTTGCTAATGAGATTTTTATTTAATCCAACAGTTGCTCAATGTCTTGTACGAGTAAATAAATGCTTTTAAAACAGAAAATTATAGAACTTCGGAGACATAAGTTGATAATTTTTTATCAGTTAGAATTATCGTTAAATTTTTTACATTAAAGTTTGAAAGATTGATATTCAGAAGAAATTATATATGTTATTAGAGTATGGGTAACTGGATCGCTGGCTCGAAATAGGACAGGTTCAGATATTTCAGAAAGCAGGACAACTAAAAATAAAAGTGAAGGGAAACGAAATAACACGATACTAGCTTACGACTGAGTTGGAAAAAGATATGCCGAATAGAAAGCAGGTCAAAAGAGGGTAAGGGGAGACTGACACTTTTTACTCAAACTCCAACATATATTTAACAAACACATACAGTATATTAACTTCGACATTCTATCCATACATTCCGAGATCCTATAAGACCAAAAATGCAGTTTCAGTTTTGCCTCATAAACCCGCAACCAAGAGTTTAATGCGCTTCGATTTCTTCTTTTTACAGAAAATGTTTACTTTTAACTTATTTTTAGCTTCAGACGAGCCCAATAACTTAAATAAATACTTTCTCCCCGCATTCTCAGAGCAATGTTTACAAGAATAGGCTAAGAATGAGGACTTCTCTCAAAGAAATCATCCGACACTCCAAGCTTGGCATAATTTTCTACGAAAAATGCTCTGTTTTTTTTATCATTTTAACACAAGGTCAGGTAATCTATCTTCATCCACAACTTCAGACTTTTAGAAACGAGTTTTTCACCAAAAATTGTGGTAAACTAAGGAGGGGAAATGAGATCACTTTTCATCTTTAAAAAAATGTATATCTAAGTATTAAGGTATCCGACTGCTTTAAAATCGTCGTTTTTGATGAAATTATCAAAAACTTTTTTTATGACTTAATTTTGTAGCCTGTTTAATAAGCTTTCTAAAACTGTCTCACTTTTTACTCTACGTGAATTACAAATGGAGTTACAGCTTTTTTATTACCGAACTGTAAGCATTATTTTAAGTTGCATGAAAACTTTAAATGCGTTTTCAGAGAAATGATATTTTTGAGGAAAACTGTCGACCGCAACAATGATTTCTCAAAACGTTATTCAAGTATTGATATGAAATTTTCCGAGATTTATTTTCTATAATATGTTTGATGTTTTCCTCTAAAAACTAAGGTCAATTTTAAAATCAAGTAATATTTTTAAGTGTTTAAATATAAACAAAAAGCATTTTTTATGAAAAATTACCACTTTAGTAACTGTTCAGCTATATCTCAAAACTATTTTGAAGTACAAGAAAGATTTTAGAGTATAACACAGATAACTGTCATACAAATGTACTCCTACAAGGATTTATGTATATTTAGAATATAATTTTGTCTATGGCTGTTAGCGTAAGGCAAATATTTTAGTCATTTCTCAGTTTAAAAAAAAATATATTACTTTGAAAGCTTAATTTTACAATATTTTCATAGTTTGAAAACATATGCAGTTGAAAAATAACATTTAAATATATATATAAGTTATTTTTCAAAAAAATGTCTCCGAACACAATCGGATACCTTAAACCCGAAAAATCAGAAAATATTGTCCAATCAAAGAGAAAAATATTTGGAGAATACAAAAAGAAGAAGAAATGGAATGATTTGTCATTCATATTTGGAGTCATGACTAAACAACAATCATCATTTTTTAAATAGGAAGAGAGGGAAGGTAATTAAAGGAAAGAATTTCTTCTATAGAAACCTGGGGGAGTGCAAAAAAGAAACCTGGGAAAGGCAATTGTTTCGCTACTTGGCAATATTTCTAAAGAAAAAGTAGTTTAGTTTTATTTAAGCCCCGTTTTGAAGCAACAAGAGGTCTATTTCGAAACGGACCTCGTAATCTTGAACTGCAGTCAGATGCCGAGGATGCCACACATCCGCACCATACCAACGGGAGATCGTTTGGCTCACCACTCATATTTAAAATGCATCAGGCCCATTTATACGGCGGACCTTTAGTGGAATCGGGTTTCGAGCCTGGAACCCTCTGCCCCCCAAGTCAAAAGCTTACCACTAAGCCAATGCAACCCCAAAAGAAAAAAGTAGAACGGAATGGTGGGAAAAGAATAGAGTACTCTCAGTAACTTAGCTTAGGAACTTCAATAAATATAAAGGGGAGGGAATATTATCTTGTTTCAAAATCCAGGCAGCAGGTTGGATTAAAATTTGAGAGGGAAAGTAAAAGGAGGTTTTAAAAATAGGGGGGGACTGGATCAACATAAAGATTAAGAATTGATCTGCAGCATAAAGAATAAATGTGTTCATAGATCAAAATTCAAAGCATACAAATCAGTGGCAGTATGGATTCGGTAGGGGGGGGGCTGAGGTTAAAATTTTGTATCGTAGTGACAATAGTAATACAGGCTTATATATCAAAACACTTTAAATTTAGAAGCCTCCTCTTAATTAAGAAAAATAAAGAACACTACAATACTTTCGATAATCTAATAAAAATACAATGAAATAATAAAGCAAAAAATGTCCGACCCAACAAGCTACAGTACAATTGGAATGACTAGAAAAAGTAAGAGAATACAGTCCTGTCAAGTCAGAAAGCAATGTTGTCAAGATTTTATTGATATCTTTTAAAATGAAAATTAAGATCAAACAGTTGTAGTGATTTTAAATTAAATCAAGAATTTTGGTTTAGCTCTGGGGGGGCTGAAGCCCGATAGCCCCTCCCCTGGATTCGCCACTGATACAGATCATTCCAAAGAATAAATCGAAGCGTTAGAAATGAAAAGAAAGCAGTTTTGTTTATAAAAATCAGTCTTGCCACAGTTACTCAAGAGAAATTGCTAGAGATAATAAATACCATTTTAATCTAAGTCTACGAGTGATAACATGAATAAATTAATTACGAATTGGATTTGATAATGAACATTTCTCTTTGTATGATTTGAAAGTATGGACATTAATAGGGTTACCATACGTCCGGATTACAAGCCAACATACGCGCTAGTGTCTTGATCTTTAAAATGTTCTGATTTATGTTAGACACAGAAATTAAATTCGTGAAAATTCGTTGTTTAAAATCGTGAAATGTTCATGTGTCGACTTGGTTTATCGACTCCAGTTGAACAAATTTTTTTGGTGATAGGGTCCATTTGGACAGCTGAGAGAAGGGTACTGACCGTGCCATTTGTAAAATAACTTTTGAATATGAACGCGAATACCGTTTTTTCCTGTCCAGAATTTTGTTAAAAAATAAAAATAATGATAAGCTACCGGGGAAAAAACGAAGAGGATGAGAAAGTGGATGAACTTTCTTATCCAGGAGCTCAGCTCAAACTGAAAATTAAAAGTTTGGCAATTTTGTTTCATTCTATTTTTCATTAGTGGAATTTTCCATCTACCATACATTGAAAAAAATTGTATCAATTTTACATTCTGAAGTCTTAATTTTTTATTTATTTCATTTTTTCAAACTCTGTGCTAGTGTTATGAAAAAGTATCGCTAGTAGGCCGCTATGAGAATTTTATACAATTCTTTGACCCCATCAAGTCCCTTAAAGCTCCCCCCCCCCTCACCCACAAAAATCATGGTAACCCTAGACATTACTAACTCTATTATAAGTTGCAGAGCAAAAACTCTTTCAAATCAATCTACATTTTTAGCAGTAGCATAGATTAAAACCAAAAAACACATATGAAAATAATGAAAAAATATCTGCCGGTAGTTAAATTTATAAAGAGATTTTAAATCCCGTTGCTACATTAATTAATAGATAATAAACAACTCTAGCTAATACCAGGAAAAACGCTACTGCTGGGTAAAAAATGAACCTTTTTCAAAGAAAGTAATTAAATGAAATAAAAAGAAAAAAAAACTGATAAAGGAAATCTGGAGGATGGGGTATCTAGTTTAACAGTCGAGATGTTTTTCTAAGTTGTCAGACTTCACATACATAAAGGTTGATTTTACGAAGCGAAATCAGCAGGAAGGCATATGCAAGTTCTTATTTTCTAAAATAGAAAATTTTATTAACAAGTAGAGAAAACCAAGAATTCGAGTAAAATTATATTATATTATTATTATTTTATTATAGCACAGAAACGCTAAATTTGCAGTTTCCCGCAGTTGAGGTATTCCGATTCGATCAAGACCAAGAAGAGAAAGTAGGTAACTAACTACTTTCTCCCAGATCAAGGTCGCACGTGAAAGGAACGCAAAATAACGCCATAAAGTGTGTCAGGATGTTAAAAGTTTGCCTCTCGTTGCAGGCAATGTGTTAATAGAAGATATTTAAACTGAATCAACTTTTAGAAATTACCCAATTAATTTAAATGCTGCTTAAAATTATGCGGAAGGTCCAAAATAAAAATCACAAAAAATTGATATTAATAAGTAATGGTAGTATTTGAAAACACAAATATCGTTTTGAAGTCGATTGCAAATTAACTGACCATAACAAACTCGTGCATATAATAAACATGTAAACTTGAGTCATCATCTGTAAAAAGGAAATGCTGAAAATAGAATATATAGTATACATAAACATAATTTGCTTAATGTATTCTAACGCTGAAAAAATAGTGAGAGTTATTTGTAAATGGAAAAATAAATGCCGAAGCAAATTATACTTAAGGAATAACAGATTTGAATGAAAAAAACTTAAAAGATATCCTATTAGAAGGTTAGAATCGAAGTCTGGTTTAGAAAATTATCGGTTTGAATTTTAAATAGAAATTTTCATAGCTAAGATATTTTTATTGACACTCGCAGTGGACAGTAATTCCTAAAACTATTTAATTCATACACTTCTTTTATTTTCATGACAATAAAATGCATTAAATAAAAATTTAAGACCAGCACCGCTTCAACAGACCAATAAAAGAAACAATTATTGTTTAATCAATTAATTTAATTTAAGGTATATAAAATTTCTTATATTGGTATTGTTAAGAGCATGATATTGATATTGAGAGATATTTATTGACATTCGTGATGTAGCGTATCATTCTGTCTCACATATGTAATATTGGAAAGTGCATTGGTCTGAAAAGTAGAAGATGGCTAACAGAATTGAAAGGAATAAATCCAAAGAAAAAATCGCATAAAACAAGTGGGAATGCAAGCCGTATTGTATAAAATTTTCAAGTATACAGCAAAAAGCATACCTGAAGATGCAAGAGAAACAAAGCTCCAATGAAAAAACCTAAGTAAAAATAATAGAAATAATTTTCGCTTTAATTTCATGATAAAATCCACCTACCGTATTAGACAATGACAATCCTCCACTTTTTCTGAAGAGAGAGCTCATAACTCCCCGGCTACTATAGGTTGAAGCTCTTGCAAACATCTTCAAAATGCTACAATTGCAATTCAGAAACTTTCGCTCACACTTGCCGGTATATTCAGTACCGAAAATGCTATTTCAAAAGAAGACCAGAAGAACCGAACAGCTGGCTGGTAAGTTTCGGAATGAATTCACTGCTTTCACCAACTCCTATTTCTCTCATTTGCCTAGAAAGAGCAGCCAATCGCGTCAAGGTCTGGCATTCTCCCCCACTCCCCCCTCCCGTGCAACTGGTTTCTACTATTCAGAAAATGAAAGTAGAGAAAGTCATCCAGCATTAATTTATGCATTTTTTATTTAGATTTTTTTTCTTCGCTAGCATGGTTAACAGAGAATTTTAAAAGAAATCAATTATGCATTTTTATATCGCGGAAACACAAAAAATATTTTCTCTCTGTTTTTTTCAACTGGATTTATAAGAGTGTTTTTTACACATTAAGACCTGGATTTTAAAATTTTTGTTTTTCACCTGAAATAAAACGATGTAATTTCATAAAACGATCAGGCATTTCTTTAAAAATTTTCCACTGAGTCTGGATAACAAAAAATGTTCAGAGAAAACAATTTACTTCTTTCTAAAGACTGACTAAAGGAAAGACGCTCTTTCTCTACTCTTCAAATTTTTAAGTTGTAGTTTCCGGAGTAAAGTTTTTATATTTCTGAGGTTTTACCGAAACTGATTTTGAGAAAAATTACAGTGCCGTGTATATAACATAACATTAAATTCTCAAGAATATCTGGAATGCTTCTGCTTTTTAAAGTAGCATGGTAATATTTACTTCACGGCATAATAACAGTAATATTATTGTACAAATATAGATTAACAATTCGAAATAAACAAAAGCAAATCAAGTTGGCTTAGAACTTGGAATAAATAAATAAAGTTACAATTTTTTCAAATCTAAAATTAAAATTTTGTTTTTCCTTCAACAATAATTCTTTTTCAAGCTGAAACAAAATTTATTATGAAGTAAATGAAATTACTACGGAAACGATGAATTCAAAACTGTTTATTGAATTAGGAAAAGACTGAAAGAGCTGAATTGTTATTTCTTATACATTTTGATAAGTGTAAAATGTTGGATAGGAAAGCGAAAATAAAAGAAATTTAAATAAAAAAAAAATTTATTGCCTCTGGTAGGGAAAAAAAAATGGATGAAAACGAAATAACTTTAAAATTAAAGAGGTCACTGTGTAGAATAAGAAAAAAGAAATAAAAAACAAGGAATGAAAACGCATTATCCAAAGCGAAACAATTACAGCAAGAAAAATCTAATCAGAACAGACAGTGTTTTACTATTTTCTTTTCTTTTTTTTCTGATTTAGGGTCGACATCCTGACTTTAAATACATAATTACGAGGTAAAATAGTTCATTCTAGTATATTCTTGCTTAATGAAACCGAAAGTCTTATAGATAAAGCTAGTGGACAAGACTTAAAACCGAAACAGCTAGGAGACCGTTTTTCCCAGTTCAAGCGTTCTCAGTATGACCACAAGCAACCAGAGAAAGTAAATGCATTCTCCTGCTTCAAGGTCACACGTGGAAAAAACGCAGGAAAGGGTGATAAACTGTGTCATGTAGCTGCATGTTTTTCTACCATTGCAGAAAAGGGAGCAAATGCCGGACAGCAAAAATTGAAATAAAAGCGAGCTCTCCCAAGCAGTTTTTATGTTAATACATCTTATTTCATCATATAAAACAAAATCTGTGTAAATAGAAGGAAATAAAATCTGTCATGTTTCTTAAAGTATTTCCGAATTGGTATAAAATTACTTAGAAAAACGAAATTTAAAGAATTACGTATTCAGTGATAAAAGGAAAGATAGATACGAAGTACAAGGATAAGATAAACTATTATCTAATATAAGTCCTGGATAGTACCCTATCCAAAATAAATAAAAAGATATTCTAGTAGGATAAATATTTAGTGATATTAGAAGTTTCCTCACGGAAATTTCAGTATCTCACTAAACCAGGAGAAGTTGCTTAATTTCTAAATATATAAAAAAATCAATTTTTAGATTTAATATCAGATTTCCGAATATATTGCACACATATTTACCATATCTGCTCTTGCAACACAATATGCTGCAAGCCATCAACCATCTGATTTAGAAATATTAAATATAATTGATTAAGTAAGAATTGATTTCAATTGTTACTTAACTGAAAAGTATTAAATTTTTTTAAAAAACAGAAAAAATATTATTATAAGCATTATGTAAGTATGAAGCATTGGTAAATAGGAAAAAAATCAGTCGAACATTTTCCAACGCGAAACGTATAAATTTCTGGTAAAATCTTCTACTGCGTATCTAGGCTAGCATGTTTAAAATTTCCTCTACTACTCAACATAAATATTCCTCAGATATTCGAACTGTATTCCCAAAAATGTTGAACGGATTCTCTCAAAAGGCTTTTCAATTTGCAGGAACAAAAAACTAAAAAAAAATCAGAATATATCAGAATAGTAATTTGTCAATAGTTCAACAAAGCAATCTTGAATCACTTAACAATCGGATTTTTTTTTTAATTTTATCTTGGAAGAAAATATGATACTATAGAAAATATTATAGGTTGAACAAACTTCAGCCCGAACTTGAGATAGTACTAAACTTTGCTTCAACATAAAATAATAATAGCGCCTGAAAATTATAAAAGCGTTGCAGTCTTCCTTATTTTTGGCATTTAACTCCATTTATATCTATTGATATTTCGAGATATTAAAAGCCGTATGAGATTTTCTCACAAAAACTGATTTTGGCTTTAGTATTATAAATTCTGCTTACCACATTAGTGAATGACAGGAACAGCCCTCCCTTTCTTATTTCGAGAGTCTGCAAGATTCCACGGCTCGCAAAGGCTGAAGCTCTCGATAGTATCTTAGACAGCATCATCTACAATTTATTCCTTGCCTTCCGAAAATAACTTCAAAAGATATTCTTTAACAGTGGTCTACAAATGGACCCAACTACTGGGCGCAAATGGTGCTGGATTGCTCACTTCCGAAAACAACTCCAAATGATCTTCTTTAACAGTAGTCTGCAGAAGAGTCCAACTATTTAGCGTAAATGCTGCTGGACTGATCACTTCCGAAAGAAACTTCAAATGATCTTCTTTGACAGTAGTCTGCAGAAGAGCCCAACTATTTGGCGTAAATGCTGCCGGACTGATCACTTCCAAGAGCAACTTCAGAAGAGCTTCTTCTACCTTAGTCCAGAGAAGAACCAAATTGTTCAATGGAAATGTCCAGAATGGCTGCTATGCCAAATCGTCGACACTTATATAGTCGAATTTTAACTTTTTCACTTAACACTTTTTTTATTCAATAGCAGAAAAACCCGTTCTGAAAAGACTGGATTCAACTGTTCAAAATACGTGATTCTCCATTAATGCATTAATTTTTTTCTCATTATTTTTTCTACAGCATTGATATCTCACGATTGCTAATGAAATCAATTATTTATTACCACTTTTTATTGCCGTAGATAAGGAAATATCTATCTTTCTAATGGATTTTGGAAATCCGAAGTAAAAGGTTTTTTTTCTATAGAATTTATGAGACACGTTGAAGAATTTATTTATTATTTGTTTGCTACGCCTAGTATCAGGGGCGGCTGGTGTGTTTTAATAATGAAAGCGCTGCCGCTTCTAATCCTAGACTGAGTAGTGATACATATTTCCACCACTAAAGATTTTGCTTTTTAAAATCAGTTTTAAATAATCTATTTGAAACAGTTTGTTTATTACGATTTTGACTTGAGTTCGGTACATTTCAATAATAATGAACTAAGCAATGACATTTTAATTAAAAAATTAAGTTGAAGCTTGTTGATGGAGATGTGCATACCCTAAGTTCCATAGTAAATGTCTTGTGATGATTATTATTTTCTTTATTTTGTTAATAATCTAAATCCTCTGGGGGAGAGCACCATGAGTACGAGGATGAGAAGTTGCTTAAATAAACAAGGAGGCTGTCAGTTCCCTAGTACCAGGGATGTAGTGGAGCCAGCACGCACCGGAACGGCGTTCCGGCACTGGTCTTTTTGAAGAGAAATAAATAAGAAAAAATTGTGAAAACGTCCTTAAAGTAGCTCGATTTTTCTCAACCAGGTTAGAGCGTTCCGGTATTTCTTATTTTGCGAGTTCACCACTGCCCAGTACGTGCAAAAACAGTGTTATAACTGGTTAACGGCATCATCACCGATGTCGGTATTTACCTCCCTGAGAGAGTTTCATGCATGGAATGTTTATAATAGATTCCATTTTATATGATTCTTAGAGTCGGTGTGCCTATCATGCCTACTCTGATCGGTGTTTTCTGTTATGTTTATTAATAATTTAAGTATATCTTAACAACAAGTTTCCTAACAGAAACCTAAAAGCAAGCTATTGTACATTCAACTAATCTGTTTCACCTGTCTTTAAATGCCTTCATAGGATGTGCTTGCGAAAAATTACTGCAGTCTATTACAGCCTGTATTGTCTATTTCAAATGCATACGCTAAAATAACAATTCAGGAAATTACAATCTGCCATGAAAGTATCTGAATACTTCCTAATACTCCTGACTTGTATATTTTAAAATTAAACAAGCTGTACTATTTGAGTTAGAAATGTTAGCTTTAAATATAGAGGGTGATTAAAAATTTTAGACAAATTTAAGAGTATATAAGGCATATAGAAACAAGTCATTTTTACAATAGGACACAAATTCAAAGAGTGATCTTCAAAGAGGCTAGTGAATTAAGTAAAAGAGAAAACCAGACAAAGCGAACTGTGCAACATGAGCCGTCATTTTCTCTAGTCGAAAATGTAGTGAATGTCGGATGTAGTTGCAGAGCAATGATGAAATATTAGACGTGCATTTAACAGAAGCGGCTCGAGGTAACTTTACCAACTGGGAAAGGAAAAAAAATGGCCCCCCCCCCCCCCCAACCACCAATCAACGTATTTTTTAAATTCTTTAATGCCTGCATTTTAAATTTCAAAATGAAATTTACTTAGAAATATGCATGTTTTACCGGCAAATATGACTTAATAATATTATCGTGAGAATTTTTCGACTTCAGCTGTATTTAAGATTATATGGTGGTCTTACTGAGATTAAAATAATATTTTCAACAAATTTTAAAAATATTTTACTTTATTTCTTTAGACTATTAACACATTTTTTCCTTCACACTCCCGTTTGGGTGCCACTCCGAACTTTGGCGCCATGCGAAGTTGCCCGGTTTGCCCGGGCCTCGGGCCGCCTTTGGCATTTAGTATATGTGTCACCTACTGGAAATTGGCGAGCGGCGGTCCTTTGGTAACGAGAAATGTTTCCAAGCAAACAGGTGTCCCTTCATGAAATGCTTGCATGTTTGCATTGAAGATTGTATTGAAATAGATTGTACCGAACATCAAGCACAGCTGCTGTAGAAGAAGCTGCCGTAAATGCTATTCTTCTACAAGCACGCGAGCTATCACGCTTGATATTGGTGCAGTACAAACCAGTGTGTTAACGAATGTTACACAAGGTAAGGAATCCATACACTCTTTTCATAATCAAAGGGTCGAGTCTTCGAGTGCTTGAGATTACTCAAGTCCCAGGATTCGCACTTTGTGTTTCGAACTCAGTGTTACAGAACCAAGTTTTCCAGCATGTGTTCAGTTTACTGATGAAACTGTTTTCAGAAAAAGTTGTTTTGAACGCTCATAACACCTAGATTTGAACCTACAAGAACCCATGAATCACGTGGGCGAGTGCAGATCAGCATAAGCTTATAGGCAAAACTCCATTACATAACACTGATGCCAAACACGTGGGGTAACAAAGTTACTGTGGGTTGCCAATATACTGTGGACACTTTAAAATTTGCATATTTTTTCGAATATCTCGCGAAAATCTACATGGATTTTCTTAGAATTTCGAATTTCGAAGATTAGACTTGAACTCACATTTTACAGTGAAGATTCGATCACGATTGTTTTCAGGGGACCGACCAGAAAGTGATGAAGACAAAAAAACATTTCGACTCATCCTGTTTCAAAGAAAGCTGATAACGAGATGAAACATTTTCAATGGTTATGTTCAATGTGCATAATATTTACATGCATTTTCGTAAACATATCACAAATATTTGGGAAGATAAGGCTTCTTTATAAAATATCAAATTATTCCGCATGCATTTTGCAACAGATGTATGTCCCCTTAATATAAATAAAACTGACAATTGATTTTGTAGGCTAATATATAATTTAATTTATCATACAAGCAACAGTGATACTTTAGCAGAGGATATTTCACCTGAAAATATGCTTGATTTAATTATGTATCATTGATTATATTCCTAAAATAATTAATTGGTTTCGTGTTTTGAACACAAAAAATAAAATATTCAGATAATAAGTTCAGAAAATCGAAATAATTTCCATTAAAATACTTTCTTAAAATAATTGATTTACTCTATAAGGCTCAAACTATATTATGAATACATTATTACATTTTTTTAGAAATAATTCCAAGTTCTGAAGTAATATTTAGGAATGTCAGAATTTTTTTCCCTACAGATTTTAATTTAGGAAAAAACGAATTACTTTTATAAAATGGATCCTAAGTTATTTCGATAATACTTCATGTGAATATTTATGTAGACGAATTTCATATAAACATTTAAAATTACTGAATATAAAGCATATCAATTATCGACAAATATTAATTAAACTAATTAGTTAGATAATTAAAATCAATTAATAGATTTATTAAAAAAGTAATTTATATTAACAAAAATATAGTTACTGAGATTAAAAATATAGCAAATTATCTTATTTTAAATCATCACAACTAACAAATTGAAATTTTCAAGTACTTATGCGTCATACTTTTATAGGGCCTCTAAGAACTTCAGCGCCTGGGGCCCCCAACAAGCTTAACACGCCCCTGCTTCCTTGGGTGAGAAGTATGCTGATATCATAATAATCGGCATACTCCTCACTCATATTGACGGATGGAATTTAATAGCCATTTTATTATCCTTTTCATCTATTGTTACAGTCTTGTATCTGGTTTTGGAGATGAAGATTACCACTTTCTAATTATTGGGGGAGTAAATATTCTAAAACATCGGCACACATTTGATTTGTTTACTATTTATGTTGGGCCCTTTGATTCTTTTACGATAACATGGCTTAAAGCAAACTATAGTAGCGTGGAGAACGTTGACTGCAAACCTTTCCCTCCAAAGGCTGTTTTGTAGTATTGATCCTATGTTAGTTGATATCAAGCACGTTGTTCCTAGAACCATCCTAACAATCTTTGACTTGCTTGTAAGCGGCTCTCTCATGCTTGCAACAGGGACAGCATGAGGCGATAGTTATATGAATTGTAGTGTGTGTGTTTTAGTCAGTTGCTTTCTAGGAAATTGCTGCACACTACAGCAATTCTGCAGCATATGTAAGTTTCGTGGCTGTTTTTTATTATCTACTGAAAAGAGCTCGCACCTGTAATCTTTCGCCACGTGCCCAGAGGCTTGGCAAGTGTGGTATTTCTGCATATGGGAAATTAAGTTGTATCGTTATCCAATTAATGGTTAATAGTCTTTTTTTCTAGCTGTATAGAAGGTTAACTTGGAGTCTCCAAAACTAAATGTGAGTATCTCTTCAAACAATTTTTTAGATCCTCCTCCCATTTCATGTTGATTTGAACTGACCGTTCTTTTCGTTTCATATTTCATTTGGGAGGTCGTACAGTAGTCGGGTGCCTTTTCTCGGGTAGTATGAAGTAGATTCCGTCTTTCATTGCATCTTTGGTGTCTAATTTTGCACTTAATTGCTCTATACCTTCTTCCTTACTGTGGACACTTTATTGCTAGTCCTTGCTTTTGAATTTTATAGACTTCTTTAATATTTAGTTTTGAGCTATCTTCTTTCAAAGAGTTTCTTACTCAGGAGTTCAATTTATTTTCGCTCCTTTTCTGTCGGATATAAAGGTAACGTGGGGGATATTTTTATCCTCATTGCTTCCGCATACGAGGGTTTATTTTGGTTTTATGGATGAGCAGAGCTCTTTCTTGCCTTCTCAATTTGTGTACTTGCTGTAACAATTCGTTTCAGCAATGTTTTTGACTGGTTAGTCTACTCAAATACCAGACATTTTCCTGAAGATCAAGTAGCCCATGTCCTGTTGTACGTTTAGCATAATTGAGGATAGAGCGATCTGCCTGCTGTTTATGATATTTCACACAATGCTTATGACTTCTAATATTGAGGTGTCTTCGTCACTGAGGAGTGAATCTACTGATGACGTTATTGAACTAAGGGAGAACCCTGTGGATAGGGTAAGTGGCTCCTATGATATAATATGGTTTATTTCGACTCCATTTATAATCAGTAGCTTAGTAATTGTAAATGGCGCTTTTCGTCCCCTCACCATATTTTACTTTAAGGAGTGACATAAACGTGCCACAGTTTTGTCATTTATACCCCCCTTGCTTCCGTGGCAACGCCACTGGGAAGAGTGTGAGAAGAATTTCCTGGATGGCATTAAGTTTGTTTGTTCCTAATCTAAAAGTGAGGTATCCGATTCGATGGTTATGATCACCATGGTAATTATAACTAAATATTGTTTCAATTAGTTTCAAAATTAATCGACAAATCAAAACAAGATGAACGGGACATTTATTCCCCAAATTACCGTCCCCAGCATGCACTATATCAATAAAAAAAGATATGAATAAATAGTTAGAAGCATAATAAATTGGATTACTTAAAAAGGATAACTCAAATAGAAATCAAACACGACAACTGAACTCTTAATTTCAAAAAATATCCTGCTTACTAATATGAAACTAAAGAATTAAACTCGAATATAGACTGTGCAGTGTTCTCCAGTCTGTATTTTAAATATTTCGATTACTAACCCGAAATTTGATTTGCATGATTTTGTAAGAGATGAAATACCTTGAACATATATAAAATTCTTACATTTGTACTCTATACGCAGGTGTGGTGCCAGAGGGGGGGATCGGGGGTATAGCACCTGCCCCCCCCGGGGGGGGGGGGGGGGGGGGGGGGGGGGGGGGGGGCCCGCCCCCCCCCCCCGTCCTGGAGAAATTTTGTATTCCGTCGGAGAAACTTTTGTACTGGGTATTCAACTGTATTTGATAAATAATAAGCTGGCGAAAATTTCAGACTAATTTCATCACACTCGTCCCCCGTACAAAAGGTCGTGCCCCCCTGTCGGGCAAATCGGTCCCCCGTCGGGCAAACTCTAGAACCATTCCTGTCTATACGATTAACCCACTGATGAAGGGTAAGAAAAGGAAATTGACGAATTGTTGGCAATATATTTGAAAATTTTAGTTAAAAGACGGCTATTGTAGTGTTAATCTATAAAAAAGGTTTTTAAAAATCTCCTTAGTTAAGATTTAACCACAAAATGTTTTGCCCCTTGTCGATGAAAAGATAGTTAGCACTTACGATGGTCCTACCTATTTGTGGCAATCCAAAACTACTTTGACCTGGTATGCTTAACCTACCTTTGAGTTTGTTGGAACCCTTTCAAATCTCTTATATACGCTTTTCCAATAAATTCAAAATGAGACAAAATTATAAGCACTAAATAAACTGAATTTTCAATAAAATATTTCTTAATTTAACAAAGATTAAGAAAAGCGATAAAAATTTTTGAGCAATGTATGTGATAACTTTTCGTAATGTCATTCTCCTCACCTGTTCTTAAAAATGAATCATTTTTAAAATCTCAGATCTTTCGCGAAATTTTAAAATTCTATCATTTAAACATCACTGACGGCTGTTACTTCACGAGTACAAAAATATTGATCAAATTCCAGATATTTCTTCTTTAGAATTTCCTTTATTAATTTTCGAATAATTTCTTCTCTAGAAATTCTGAAAGTATTGACACGAAAGTCACTAAAAATTTGATTTTCAAATGATAAAATGAATTCGTTATAAATTTCACTTCAACTTCATGTATAGCAAAATTTTAAAGAAAAAAAAGAAAATTCTTTACCTATCATAGTGAATATGAGACACTATTTAGCTCTTCGAAAGAAATGAAGTTTCTTTCTTCATTGTAGACTGGGGAAACAGAATACTTTTCTATTGCTACTCTTAATTCAGCAGAATGATAACTAATCAAATATCAAAAAATTACTTTTACGTCTTAACTCTTATAAGATAAATGAATAGAAGCAATAACCATCTTGAAAGCATTGCCAGTAGCAAAATCAATAACGAAAATTAGCAATCATTAAAAAAAAAGCTCAAAGCCAAATTTTGTACCAAACATGATTCTGCATATATGCGTGCATCTGAAATTGTATAAAAAATCGTGATCAATGCAATTTCAAGAATTCTTTTCGATCTTATAAATCAACAAAACACGCAATACATAGACGATTTTGCGCACGCAATACAAAAATGACTTGGTTTAGTTTAATTATATTTATGTCCCATTTTGAAGCAACTCTAGGGCTATTTTGAGACGGGACTCGTAATTTGAACCGCGGCCAGATGACGAGGACGATACCTTAACTGGCACCTCCTTCTCCAAACTTCCGCACCACACCAGCTGGCAAAATGACTTGATTATCAATTATTTTGCAAAATGCCGCGAAGGTGAATGTGTACAAAATTTTACTATGCAGACATACGTGCATCTGGCGTTGTATTGAAGATCTTGCTGAATGCAATTTTAATAATTCTTTTATTTTTTGCAATTCGACATTTTTGTCAGGACTTCGAAATTTTGCACACGGAATACAAGAATGGCCACTAATATTAAATGGTCTTCTTGGGATTAGGATTTATTCCCTCCCACTCTGGTTCTGTGTCACTACCTAGTTCCAGTTTATAGCCTAATTTTGTCAAGTTGGATAAGGCTCTTTGTAGTGTATTTTGTGTTAAGATTTTATAGCTCGGAATTACTGTGAATATTTTAAGCATGATAAATATTTGTGATGTTCATTACCTTGTAACTTTCATTGCGAAGAAAGAAATCGAAATTTTACATTTAATTTCTTAAGCAGTCTGGGAAAAACACTTTTTTTCCTACCATCTCTCATGAAATCGCGCAGTTTTGCTATGGCATGATAAAAGTTCCAACGTATTTTGTGCTGAGTTTTTGTAAACGAATAAATTTTGTCAAAAATTAAATATCATTATATGACACGTATGTCGCCTCCTGATATTAATGAATCAAACAGTTCTTCGCTGGTATCAAAAAGTGGTAGCTGCTGTAGAAAAATGACAATATTAAGTAATTTGTTATGCAAGTTCAAAAATTCCAGGAACTGTAGGCTTTTAATGTCATTTACTAATAGATAACCGTTCATTGGAAACTTGTTGATGAATTGATGTTTAACTGGTTTATTTCATTTTTCTACATTTATGAACATCTAAGATCGCAAAAAAAAAAAAAAAAAAAAAAATTGTGTATAGGTCAAGGAATTCTTTTTCCGCCCTCGTAAAGGAATTGCAAGGAGAAAGTAGCTTATCTCTGTTTTGATCTTATCTTTGGTTGAGATTTGTGTCGTAAAGTTGCACGAAACGCGAGTAATCTGCATTCCAAGAATCAGGGACTCACCCCTTCCTTTCAAGCTACTGGGGCTATGAGTTGGAGGGAGGGAGAGAACGACTTTTTTGATAGAATACAAAGACATTTCGAACACGAAGGAAGGTCCCGCTCAAGGGCACTTTCTGATCCTGTTCTATCGCTATGAAGTCCATTTTCGATTTGATTCCCCTTAAGTGCGAAACTGTACGCACTACTGTGAAATAGTCACGAAATATAAATAAATAGGAAAGTAAATGTATTGTACTTTGAGTTAACTAAAATGATTCATATGAATGTGTTTGTAAGTTACATTTAATAGGAAATCTTAACTAAGATAAATTTAATAGAGTCATTTAGACCTGAATATTAGAATATTATATTGAATATTAATTTTTTATAAGAATGTCAGAAAATCTTAAGATATAACTTTCATTCCAGCTTTCAACTCACTTTTTTTCTGTTTTCCTGATCATTGTTTGTACAGCTTTTGTACGGCATTTAAGTATGGTTAATTTTGACATCATTATCAGTGTAGTTCCTAATTCGTTGAGTAAAACTATGCAACTAGATAATACTTTCCATAGGTTTTTCATACGAATTTAGCAATGAGTAGAATTTTCAGAGACTCTTTTCTAATAAATATGAACTCATAAAGTTTGGAAATAAAGGAGTATTTAGTGTTACTGGCATATTTTTTTATAATTGTTAGTACCCCGGGTGTGTTCACTGTAAACAAAGGCAGAAGTTCCATAGCAAATCATCAATCTGATTTTAATTTCATTAGGCAATAGATAACGATTTACTATTTCAATGTTTTGAAGGGGCTTGCGAAGCTATACGAAACAGGTGGTTGAATTAAGATAGCGATAACAAAAGAAGGAAGTTCAATCGATTCATTGTAACATAGAAAAGTGCATCAAGAAAGATATTTATCACGCATATATTCAAAATAATATGCGAGGAAAAATTACATTTTTGAAAGCATAAGCTATCGCCTGATATTTTAAAGTTTTGTTTACATACGAAATTGCGCTTTTAAACAAGGGATGGATGGATAGCTAGGTTTTTACTCTTTCAAAAGAAAGTTATTCTTATTCAGTTATTCAAAGACGCTTTGAAAGTCATGGTTTATCGATATCTAAAGCCACGATAGATAATATTGTTAATAAGAAAGAAAAAATCGTCCAAGTCTGGCTTCAAGAGGAAAATTGATCCAAATACATATCCGGGAGAAAACGTAGTTCTCAGAATATTGCAAAGATGAGATCTTTAATGTTAAAAGAAAATCCTCCGAGTTAAAGGTTTGTTCCAAATCATTAAATTGTTTAGCATCCACTTTAAACAAAATTATTAACACTAATCTGAATCTTAAAAAGACAAAAAATAAAATGATTCATCGTCTTTCACCACGTCATATAGCTGAACTCAGAAAACGCTGCAGAATTCTTTATGAAAAGCATTTATCAGGAGAAAAATGTTCTAACAATAGAACATTTTCCCATTGGTTCTATTGCTAGAACATTTCAGCTTGGGACTATTTAAATGACTTTAAGGGGAAAATATCATTTTATTACCATCAAAGAGGAGTAAAAATTCTTAAAACAAGGTTCAAAGAATCTAAAATGTTTCTCTAATGGATTTATGTTTGTCGCTGTTTTTTCATGTAATGGCAAAGTAAAAGTAAAGAAAGTTGAGATAAATGTTAAGATCAACTTCACATACTATCAGGAACATATTTTATTCCCAATCTTCAAATATGAAATACCATCTCTGTATCCACAATGCTAACAATCAGTAGAACTGCATCAAGACAAAGCAAGAAGCCACACATCAGAATCCACTGTTAATTTCCTGGAAAAAATAAAACATGAAATGGGTATTAAGACTATACCGTTCACTGACATTCCTGCTAAATCTTCTGAAGTATGATACATGAATTTTTGCGCTTTTGAACTTTAGAAAAATGCATTATCCAAACGTATACCTACAACCCTTTACGGACTTTGGAAAGCTGTTCAAGAGGAATGGGGCAAAATACCTCTTCCGATACTATAAAAGGCATTATTGTCATGAAATTTAAGATAAGAATAAGGGTTATCAAACTGAACCTTTGAAAAATTCTGTAAATACCATGAATATCGTCAAAAAATGTGCGAACAGCCTCTGCATATATATAACCTAAATACAATACAATATGAATGATGCGAAATAAAAATAAAGAATTTCGGCAATTATAGCGCATTGATGTTTCTTTAGAGAGTAAAATAAATGTGAACGCACAGAGAGTCTAGACATTTCTACAGACAATGTGGCCGTTAAAGACATAGACATTGAATTTCATCTCAAATACTAGTACATACCAAGAATCAAAGACTAGAGTGTCAAAATGAATGTGTAAATATTAAATAAGGAGAAAATATGATAAAGCGCTAGAACAGACAAAAAAATAAAAAAATATACAGGGTTATCATGATTGTTTTGGGCGCAGCGGACGGGGGTTGACGGGCCTTCGGCGAGTCAAAGTATAGTATAAAATTCTAATGGCTGCCTACCAATGACCCTCTTTAATGACACTAACACAGAGTTTGAGGAAATGAAAAAATTAAGACGTCAAAATGCAAAGGAGATACAATTTTTGTTATGTTTGGTAAATCAAAATTCCGTTAATGTAAAATAGAATGAAACAAAACTTTAAATTTTCAGTTTGATCTGAACCCGGGATAAATTTACCCACTTTTTAATTTCCTTTCTTGGGTTTTTTTTTCCTTGTAGATGCTTTTTCTGGTAGATGAACTAAAGCGCCAATATCTAATCTATATGAAGTGAAAAATCTTTTTAATATCACATGAGACTTCATTGAGCTCTGCAAAGGGTAAAAATAGGACGTGGCATGGGTATAATTAATCGGCCGAAACAATCGAGAGCGATACCCAAGCATGTTGTCTTAATAGCCGCTCATAACTTCATGAATGAGGTCGGTGGTGTATTTTGTGCACGAAAGACTCTTTTGATCATATTGGAAATATGATCCATAGTATTCATGCCTAGAGCAACTAATGTGCTGGAATCGTCCAGAATGCTCCATCAATATGCGGAGAATCATCATCCGTGAACATCCGATCGTCTCTTGGGTAAAGTGATTTATGTATTAAAGGATTGCACATAGTTACGAAGCAACTGAACACAGTGATTTTCTTTCAATGTCAGCTTTTATTTGACCCGAGGACCCAATTCAAGCCAGGAAACACTCCTCACAACCTTATGGGGTCATGACCATCTTGATATTGTCTTGTTGGAAATTTAGACCTATAGCTACATGGAATTTTCGCCACGTACGAATTCAACCATCAGATCATTGCAAAAGGAAACGTGATATTTCCAATTTATATAGGGTTCCAATGTATGGGCTCGAAAACCGAAGTGAGGCACTCGAGATCTCTTCTGTTGCTACATGCCACCTGCACCAGATTCAAAGTCAGGACACCAGACACATGTCTCTGATGTGCCAAGCAATAAATGTGGCTTGCCAATGTCATTTCGCGCAGTATTAATCTTCTGCAAATGAGGACGCTTCTGCTCAGGTATTGTTGCTGTCAACGCTGGTTGATTCAGAAGGCTTGGGCGACCACTTTGCTGGCTTTACGAGAGGTTATGCTTTCCACTTGATACTCCCGATAAACCCTTATCATTGTGGATAGAGTTATATTAAGGAAGTTGCAACAACTTCCGAAACGCTATGTCCCATGTGCCAAGCTTCAAAAATCATTCGACGTTGAAAGTAAAATAATTATCTTTGGGTAGTCATTACATGTTAATCGATGTTTTACAAGGCATTCAAGAGTTCTACAGGAACAATAATAACGATCGACTCTTTATACCCTTTTAACGCGATGAAGTTACGTTTGTCTTATGATGTCCAAAAGTTAAGCGCAGTACTTAAAACAAAATTGAAGTTAACATAGATACAATGGTTCGCAGTTAGTTCTGGAGAATAGTGGGACATGGAATCGTCGAAACTCACATTTCGTAGTGAAGATTCCATCACGAGGGCATTTAAGGGGGGGGGGGGCCGAAAGCGATTAATGCAAAAAAGTATTTCGACTCATCCCATTTTACATAACTCTGATAAAAAGTTGAAACTTTTCTAAATAGTTTCGTTGTATGTGCAGAAATTTTACATGCATTTTCGTAAAAATAGCACGAATATTCGGGAAGATATATGATGTAACAGGCAGAGTTTTCAACCAATCTGTACGAAACTTTCAGAATATTTGAAATTATGTTAAAGAATTCTTGTATTAAAATTTGAATCGAATACATTGAATATTACAAGAAATATGAGTATTTGAAGTAAATAATTTTTTACTGTGCAAGTGCGAAACTTAAAGTAATTTTTCTTTCATAACTTCAGAGCCAGATACAAAGGCAACAGGGACGTGGCGAAGGGGGGCAAGGGGGTGTGACAGCCCCCAGATTTTTCTGAAGTCGGCAAATTGACTAAATGAGTCGGCAAATTTTGAAAAAGTAATCGAACGTATTATTTTATTCTGCGTAAACACGGCATTTGCAGAATTATTTATTGAAACGCTAAAAAAAAAAACAAAGTGAACTTTTATTTTCTAAGTCGGTTTTTAAATTCTCTTGCAAACCATTGTTGTCACCGAGAGGGAGCCGTTCCGACTCCGAGTTCAGGGGTATGCGTGGCGTGACTATTGTTAACTGCCCGGGGTTCCGGCAAACTTTCCCTTCTGTAATAAAGTAAATAAAGATAAATTTTCAGAGCAAGGGAAGAAATGAGATGCCACTGTTTTGTAGATCCGAACAGCGGCAGTGTTCTTCTCTAGACTTTCTAGTGTACTCCCTAATAAAAGTGTCATCCCCTGCAAGTCCTTGGACACAAAGCCGAAACTGCCGAGTTTTATTACCCTAAATCGGGGAGCACGGCAAGTCGATATTGCCGACAAAATAACTACACATCGAAATCGGTGTGTGTTTACAGACGGACGCAGCGACAGACATATATAATTCCAGAAAATTTTCTTTTCGTATTCGGGTACTCTAATGTAGAAAATCATCAAAATCTCGATGTCAAATTTTTTGGCGTTTATAATAGTTTTTTTTTTGCTTCGCATGTGAGAAAGAAAAGAGTTTTTAATGCAAATATCCTCATCTATCTTAAGTCTTTATTACTTTTTTCTTTCAGATGAGTTAAAAGAGACAATATCAATACTACGTTTTCTTAATATCTTACAATTTAAAAACTAACATTAATTCGATAGAAGAATTGAGTAACAATAATTAAAAAATGAAAAGACAGTTTAAATTTTAATGTTTAATGTGGGCTTATTTTGCATATTATTTTTATATTTTTAAATATAAGAAAACATTTATGAAAATTTTTCCACGACATAGAAAAGCAATAAATAATTATTTAAATTTTTTATAATATTGATTTAAGAAACTTTGAGAGATGCTAACAATTTTTTAATAACATTCATTTAGCATGTTAGCTTTCATCATATATTTATAAAAAAATTATTTTACATAAAATTTTTTTTTATTTGATTGACAAGCCATAATGATGCGATTTATTATACAACAGGAGACAAATATCAACTCGGTGTGAAACATATTTTAACCTTTCCTTTCTAAGCTTATATTAATGAATGGATTTCTTTTCTCTCCAACTTTACCATAAATTTTTTTTCTATTATCGATTTTTTAATACAGAAAGAAACTTGACTAGCAGTAACATTCAGTGATTGCATTGAAGCATCTTCAATCCTGAGAGTGTAAAATTTAGCCTCTTAAAATATGCAAAGTTGTTAGCTGCTAATAATAATTACATTATTCAAATTCTAAACTGTTTCAGGAATTTTAAGAATGTCACAAACTTATGCCGCTGACTTCAGCAACAAACTATTGCTTAAAAATAAAGTTTGGGAACTTTTTATATTCCTTTTTCTCTATTAAAAATGTGCATTCCCTAGATTTCAAAAGAAAAGATGGTCATAGAAAAGCTTCTTTAAAAATGAAAGGTTAAATATTTTTGAAGAACTACATATGAGGAGCATGTGAACATATACGCTTTTCTCTAAAAAGCGTTTTGTTACAATTTTCTCATCTGAGTACCCAACTGTACGAGGGTGCAGTATCATTCAATTTTGTCTCATAACTTATTTTTTCCCCTTTGTAAAATTACCCAAAGTTCTTAATTCTTTAACAAAACTAAAAATATCCACTTCTAAAACCAACTTTGTAAAATGGATATGTTCACTTTTGATTTTAAAAAAAATTAATCTTTCTGTAACATCTTTATTTATTTATTTCTTGTGCGTCTGTGTGTTTAATGCTAGAAAAATATATCTAGCTCTCATTTTAGGGGGCGTTCTTTCTCTTATGTAAAATGTCAGCATTTCTTTTCCAAAATCTTGATAATTATGTCCAGAAACATTGAAATATACCACATAAGGAAACAAATACACAAAATAATCTCTTTTCCAACCCTGGAAGCTTTTACTAGCAGGGCAGTTTAAGAATCCTGTAATTTCTTGGTGTCTTCCGATTGCACCATTCGTGGAAAAAAGGGGCGGAAGTAGACTGACAGATTTATGATGGGGGGGAGTGCAGTTGTTTTTACATCACACAAACCCCTAACTTCTTATTGCGCAGGAAACTCGAATGGACACTATCCTGAACAGTAGTCAAGTTAAAGACAACATAAAGAAATCTCAATCCAGAAAGCAGAAGTGTAGCTGATAAAGTACAGTGCGACTTTTATACACCAAACCTGCTTTACTATAGGTGAATTAAATCATTATTATTACTGCGGAACTTGGTTAATTCAAACATTTTTTATCCGAATTCGTAAGTAATTCGATTTTTTCTGTATTCTTAAAATTTCTATAAGCATAATGCCTAAATATAATCTGTAATTCAAATTTATTTTGCTTACTTAAATGTCAAGAATGAAAAATGTAAATTCTTTTATATTTCTAAATTGCTTTCGCCCTTACTTTGTATGCTCATCGATCGTGAATAAATAAATTTTTAAGGCTCTTTATTGACTCGAGAATCCAATCAATGTATCCAATCAATACAGCAATTAAATATTTCTCACTTTTTGAATTATTTTAAATTTAAGCTTTAAGTAAGTTTATTAGCATTATTTTTAAAAAATCTATAAATATTATTACTTCGTTAATTAAAATTTCACACTGTTTATTTATTCATTATGTATTATTTATTAAAGGTGTTAAATTTTAAAAATAGATTTTTTTTCCTTTTTTAGTTAAAATTGCCGTTTTCTCATGCTGTATTCACTTTTACACAAAGATTTTCTAAATTAAATTCGAATTAGCCAAGTTGCACTGCTTTTCAATATTTTACATTTCTTTTTTGTTGCATTAATTATTTGTTTATTTAACATGATTTGTTTTAATAGATCTAAAAAAATTCTGCAAATTTATGCATATATATTACCAGCGGATGTTTACGATTTTTCAAGTACTCGGATGAGGATTTTTTCCGTTCGAATGCCGTGTATATAATAGTAATAAACGGAAATTCAAATTGAGTTGAATTTCGATGCAGTGTTTTTTTTTTAACATCGAGATTAGTGATATAACGAATAACGATTTGGCCAAATACCTACACTGGAAAAACATTTCACTTTTGATTCTAAACAAAATAATGCTCAAATTTTAAATATAAAAAATAAAGATTAATAAAATTGATATTTTTATTGTTTGCATATTTAAAACAATTAACACCTTGATGTGTTTTTTTCATAATATTTTAAATACCTGAATTACATTAATTAATTCAGTAATAAGAAATTACCAAAGGAGGGATCTTTCACACTGCGATTTTTTTTATTGTCCACATCTATGAATGAAATATTAGTGGTATGATACGTTAAGCGCCCAAGGATTGATTATTACTCGTATTATTTAAATATTATATGTATGTATATTATTTATGTATCCGAATGTATTATTTATTAATTGAATTTAATGATGGTAAGAAATAAAATTCAGTTCAAAATAATTAGTAACAATGAAATAATTTATATTAATAAAATTGTACTGTATTTCTGATATTTTGATTATATTGGCCAAATCAGGCTATATTGCGATTCAGAAAGTCTTGAGGTGAGGGTGCTTCTAAATAACGCTTTGCTCTGCGTGTGTTCTTATACTAGGGTCATGCACTGGAATCTCTCTTGCGGCTTCGTTAATATCTATTATCCATTTTGTTCAAATTTTTTATGGCTATATTTTAAATAAATCCCACATGGTTTTGCATTTCAGATCTTTAGGAATAAATTTAGTTTCTGATGACATTTGTGATATCTTTTTTATAGTGTTCACAGTTTTTCTGATGGGTTGAACCCACACACATACATTGGGAAAGTACAGCTAATCATTGGTCACAAAAGTGATTTATAGAGGATGACTTTATTTTCCATCAAGAGTTAGGACTTCCTACCAAGGAGGGAATAAAATCGTGCCTTTGCTAAGCTAAATTTTGTCTTTATTTTTTAATGTTAATTAAGTAATATAATTGATTAGTGATGAGAGATAGTCATCTAGACGAAAACAACTATTATCCACATTTTTTATCTTTAATTATATACGATTTTTGGGTTTTTACTAACAGCTGTTTAATATACATCGATTTCCATTGCTATATAGGAGACAAAAAAAGTTTTATATCTCTAAAGAAAATGTGCCGTGGATTCTGTGAAAAAATTATTACATGTTCGGGCGCTACCCATTATTAGTAATAGTTATTCGACATATTAAATAACACTTTGTTGCGAAGTGAGTAAACTCATCTTTTTCAATCCGGCGGCTAGAAATTTTTCTCAGGAATTTGTTATAGAAAGTGAGTTAAGAAATATTTAATACGTTTATACATGATTACAATTTGCTCTCAGTTGCTGCTTTTTTGATAATCAGTTTATCTACTGAGAGCACAGAAGCTCTTTCCTCTTTTCCACAAATAAATCCATTTCCCATTGTAAACCTTCAATAAAGTGTTCGCAACATTTAAAATTTTCGTTGTTTTAGTTTGGTTTCGCCATTGGTCATGTATAAAGCTCTTATATAAGAGTAACAGTGTAAGTAAGCTTCCGTGTGAGTTCTTCCTAGTTACCTAGATCCATTTCATTTTTCTGTGAAGAAATATCCAAGAAAAAAAATTGAAAATAAGTTTCGAAAAGAAAGCCTGAAGGGTCCCCAATTTTTATATGTTGTTCGTCCGCTTGGATTCCACTTTTTTAATTTGGAACGACCTGGAATCGAAAAACAGCTCCAGGGCTTCTGTTAACCTTCGATGCAACCATGATTTTAGATACTCCAAGATTGCACAAAGAACCCGTTCAGTATATAAGGATGGTCAAAACGCATCCTTTCCCATATTGATTGCTTTCCTTCAGGAGAAAGACTGTCCATCGTCATCTCTGAAGAGCTTTGCAGTAAGCAATTTCGAGTAAGTCCTACTTCTTCCTTCCTAACAGTTTTCACCTCCGTTTTGATCCTTTTCGTGTAAGCACGACCTCGATGTTAATTAAGCCGTGTTAAGTTTGCTCAGAATTGAAGTGCGCTAAACTCTGATCATCATAATACTAATTTAAGTTGGCTTTAATATTTCTGGTGGATGATTCATTGATATTAACATCCAATTAGACAACTTAACATCCAATTAGATAACTTAGCATCCAACCTAACATCATAGACCTACTTGGAATGCACGCCATTGAGACAGAATGAAACTTCAGAGCTTTTCGAGCTGCTCTTGCTTCTAAATATAAACGTAAATTATTTTACTTACACCTAAAATTCTACTAAATGTATCAAAGCTTTATTATGCTTTTTGAAATGATATTCTACCGTCAAACTAGGCCAGAAATTCAATTTGAAAATGTTTTAACCAATATATTAGTTGCACAGCTGAAAAAAGTTTTGAACCGAATTAAATTTTTAATAAATATACAATAAATAATGAAGTAAAAATTATTTTCTAACTTTTATTACCACATTATAAAAATTTATAAAGTTACCGTAAATAGGAAGACATATTCAGGAAATGTTTCAAAAGAAAATGTTGAAAAGGACGTTTCGAATAACGGATGATTTTTATTGAGGAGTTATATCAAGGCAAAAATTAAGCATTCAGAGAATGAATATACTTTCATTGCCTTTTAATCCATAGACGTGATCGGCAAGTAAATATTTAAATGAGGAAGGGTGAAGAATAAAAAACACTGATTTTAAGTGAGTGAATGACTTGCGTTGGGCTTCAATTTACAGAAAGTGGAACTTTCTCTGCTATTGAAGGTAGTACATGCTTAAGAATGAACAGGATAATATTTTCGTTTATATTAGACAGCTATTTAAGCAGTTAAAATATCGTGCTATTAAATATAAACTGGATAATATTTTCACTTATATTAGACAGCTATTTAAATGGATGAAATGTTATGTCTTTAAGGAACTTTTTAGTTGCTATTACTTTAATGACGCTTTTCATTATTTCGTTACTTGTTTTCAGAAAATCTGTTTTATCATTTATTTATTTTTGTTTTATTGAGTAAGGGTTGCTTATTACGGCAAACAACTGCGAATTAAGGCGCAGAAAATAATAGAGTTTATTAAGTTTTGCGAGAGAAAATCCAATTCAAAATTGGATCGGATCCATAAGTGTATGTATGCATGACATTTTTCTTATTGTATTGTGATTAAAAAAAGATAAACTGACATAAAGGTTAACAAACGATTTAAATTTAGGCGAGCACAATTTAGTTATTAAAATCTGTATTTCTTTAAATTTGAAGCCATCTCTACTTTCAGTAAATCAGTAATGGGTAGTTTAATTGAAATCATGGATTCAAAGGTCCAGAATCTCCGGTACCTGATAGTTTAGTTAAATTAAAGTAATCTAAAGAATGAGTTAAACATAAATTTTTGGGTATCTGGGAAGAAATTTTTAAAAGGCGGAAAGAAAATTATTAATTAGCATTATGCTTCCCACAGGATGTCTCACTTATATTTTCATTCTTGCTTATATTCAATCGATCAATCACTCTAATTCTAGTAATGATATTGGGAGAACAACTTTCAGTATAAAAAGTTTCAGAGACCTTTATATGATGTTTTTCTTCAAGCAAACGAGGGCAGTGTTCTTCTCTCAGCTTTCTCGTATATCCAGGGCTGACTTAACAAATTTGAGCGACCTGGAATTGAGTAACTTGGCGCCCCATTAGAACCTCAACTAATAATTTTAATGTCTGTGGATCCACGAAAATACCTACGTAATACAATAATTGATGAGCAAAAGAATAAATAAATAAAAGGCTAACCTGTTCTCTGATTAACGCTTTTCAATTTCACAAATCAGTGTCTTTTTAAAACAGGATTTTACACGTAAGCTTCCGTATCGTAGCTAACTTCTGTTGTACTCATAATTTAGGGTTTTGCTCACTAATTGACTCTTCATGAATATTTCTTTGAAATGATATATACATGTTCATGTAACATTACAAAATCGATGAGCGTCTAGTTACAACCCCTAATCGTATCTACTTATTTTGTTTCAAAATTAAAATAAAATTAGTATTGTAAATTTTTAGAAGCCTTTTGGATCAATGGCGCCCCTTTGCCCAATTAGCACATTGGATAAGATGGCCTGCGTATACCAACTCAATATGGCCCCTTTCTGTGTTTCGTAGAATAAGGATAAAACCCGAGCATGAATTTTGAGCATCTTCTTGAAAACTGATTGGATCCGGAAATTAAATAAGATCTAAAATTTTATTACCAAGGCCATTTACCAGATTTAATTTATCTAAGTCGTTGCGTTTCTGAGTTTTCGCGTTCATATACGCGCGAATATACTCAGCGACAGACTGTCGACACGTTTGCAAAGGTTTTTCTAAACCTGATACAGATAAAGAAAGCTGATGATACAGCCATATGTTAAGTGTTATCGATCTAGTTCTTTGTGTTTTTGAGCTATTGCGTTGACCTATTTTGTTCAAAATTTGATTGGAATCTATAATTTTGGTGTAAAGACCAAATACCAAATTCCATCCGCTTAGCTCTTTGTGTTTTTGAGTTATCGGGCTGAGACATAGCTCGACAGACTGACATAATTCAAAAAGTGGTTTTTTCGGACTCACGGAGGTGTAAAAATTTGAGATTCATCAAAATTTCGAGGTCCAGTTTTTTGAAAATTACCTTCTTCCTTTTGAAATTAACCTTCGGTCGGGCGCAACTCATATGTGATATTAAAAGTTAAATTTTTGCATACGCTTAAGAAAAAGCTTATCAAACTGAACGATTCCGTCATACAAAGCTATATTTGAGTTTTTAAATAACTTGTTTGTATTTCCTTGAGATTTCAACTAACAAAATATTCAGGAATTCAGGAAGGAGTTGATGTTTGTTTTCCAGTAAGGTGCCTTAGAAATGACAGCTGTTGTCGATGAGTCTGAAATAATTCGACATTTTTGAAACAATATATTGGAAATAAAGATTAATATCATTGAATTAGGGGCTGGAACACAGGTATATGAACTTTTGCAGGTGTATGAAAAGAAATATTGGGAAAAATTTGGGAAATCAAAAATACAAACGTAATCGGGCACAATTCATCTACCAAATTAATGTGCCCCTCGTGTACATCAAAATAGCACTAGAGAAGAAAAAAACCGATACCCTAGTGTGAGTGGTAGGAAGCCAGGAAGCTACTAGAGGTCCCACACCTTTCTTGGTAAAACCCGCACTAACGAAAAAAAAAAAAAATGGGTGTTTCATCTCACAGATGAGATGCTCCCGACGGAAGGTTCATTTCTTTCTGCATACTTCTTATGCAAAAAAGTAAAAATTGCACACTCTTGTATAGCATATTTCCCCACAGGCATATACATATACATAAAAATCCTTATCGCACAGTTGCTATCGAAGAAAATTCTAGAATATTCCTTTTTAAATAATTTTCCTTCCTTTATCGAAATCAAACATTTCTTTTTCTCTTCGATCCATTAATGTCACATAAAAAGTATTATGCATACTTCTCAGTATGCGAGTGTACTAATGCGTTTTATAACATTTTAGCAATCTAATGTTCTATTTCTCAATAAGCAGCTGCTGTTATAGAGAACCATTTGAATATTTTAAACAGCTTTCCTTGATCTTATGCACTGAAAACTTATTTCGACAACTCTCATTAATTCCATCTTAAGATCCCTCCTAATCTTTTTAATGTGGTTTTTTTTTCAAAAAAAAAAAGAAAAATGGCTAACTACTGCGTTACTCAACTGATGCTTCCTACAACGTTATTAGCACTTACATTTTTTACCATCTTACATTCTACAGCATCTGTCGCAACGAGCATATTGTTGCTACAAATCCTTCTTTTAATGAACTGATAGAAATCACTAATTTATTGCCCATTAAATGTATCTAATGTCTTCACACCCCAAAAACCTTTTCCAATTGCCTCCACCGAAATTCTTTAGTCAAGTGCAGCATGCTTTCCTCTATATATCAACTCTTAATAAATGAGGATGAACGTGTTTCTTCATCCAAGAAAAGGCCTTAAGCGATCCCTTTTTTCCCAGGCCGATATCGAGATAAGTTGCGCAGCTGGGGTCGTTTTCTCTTGCTGCTCAGAATAATAATTTTAAGAAAAAAATTCTAAGGAAGAGGAAAAACATGATTAAAAAATATAAAAAGAAAAGAAAAGAGAGAGAGAAAAAGAAAAGGATGGAGAAATATCTTCAACTCTTAATGTCTGTGGTTTTCCCCAAGTGATGGCATACCGAGGTCAACATTACAGACCTAAAATTTGGAAACAGTATATTTAAAAAAAAGACGGTTTAAAAGAGAGAATAGGGCTTATATATAAAAAATTAAATATAATTTAATTATAAAAAATTAACAGTTTATCACTGACAATATTCTAGAATTTGAAATAATAAAAGTCCTGTCTGAGCCATTGATTCATAAAAATAAGAATTAATAATTAAAAGAGATTTTCATAATAAAATTTGCAGCCAATGATCGATGAATAAAATAACTATTAAATGGCTTATACCTTTTGTAAAACCTATTTAAATGGCTTGACAAAGATTTACTCGAACCGAAAATGAGCCAATGAGCATACATGAATGAATTTTTGACAATAGTATAAGATGAGCTTCTTAAAAATAAGATTAATTAACTCTTAAGAATAAAATTAATTTCATACAAAGGGTAGCTGCTTGATAATTAGAATATTTTTATTTTCCTCGTCTTAATTTTATTTTTATTTCCTTGATTACCTTTGCAAAGCTTTAAGATGGAAAAAAGATGATTGAAGGAGTTTAATGTTTAAATAGACCTGCTCAAATCCCTACGTAATCCAGAAGGAAATGCTATATGCTTACTTAATATGCTTATCTCTATTTTAAGACACTAACTATCATGAAAAAAGAGTGTGTCATAAAACATAACTGCCATGACAGGCATCACGACTCGGCTAAACATGTGTAATATAAAAGAAAGTGTACGAGCTTCTGACCATTGAAATATACCTTCAAACGTTCGACTGCCAGTCACTCGAATAGAATGGTCTATAGTCAAAATTTGAGAACACTAAAGTACATCATGAAATTCAAAAATTTATTATTGAAATGGTTTAAGTTACCATGTGCAATGATGCTCTTGATGCGTATTTCTTTGAAACTTATTATCAAATTTAATTTCAATTCATTTTTTTTTTGGTCGAAGAGTGGTTTACATTAAAATAAATTCATAAAGTAATTTAATCATAAAATGAAAAAAAAAACTAGTAAATTATTTAAATAATCTTTGTTCAGACTTTTCTGTCATCAGTATCTCTTCTTGCATGCCATTTCAGTATCATCAGGCGTAGGGAGGAGCTGATAACATTCCCCAACTTATCAGTACCGGCGGGGCAACGCTTGCAAAGTTCAACAGTTCACCCCCAGTCCGTGAGGATTTCAGGTCACTAGGAAAGAATGTAGACATTTATCAATTCCATGTTCTTATGTGGCCCCTCACAATGTCAGTTTATCGGAATAGGGGGTCATGGGATAGGGATTTCGTTCTCATAGTCGACTGACCCAGTTGCAACATTTAAACGGAATTTTTTTCCTCTTGACGAGCAAATTAAAAATTCCCGCCAGCAAGCTGGAAGGCGAAGGAAGATTGCTTTTTGTTTAGGTTAAGTGTAGAAAGATTTCTACAAGCCTTATACTAAAGCATTGAAGTAATGTAAAATCCTGGGTGAATTAATTTAACAAGGGTTATTTTGGAGCGTACCTCGTAATTTTCAGCCTTGGACAGATGATAATGACGACATCTAATCCTGCATCCTATCTCTAAATGTCCGCATCACATCAACGAGCGGGCATTGATCATCAACAGATTTTGAACGCATCAATAAAACCCGAATACAAGACGTGTCTTCCATGAAATCGAGTATCGAACCCTCGCCCCTCCAGTCTCGATTTCGAGACTTAAGGCCACGGTGGCCTCGTTACTTCGGTGAACTAAGAACAAGAAAACTTAAAGTTATATTGTAATATTCTTATCTACAAGTATATATACTGTTATAAACTCTTAACTTTAATTGGATGACAGCTATGAAAAATCATTTATTAGAAAAGTTATTCATTATGATGAGGCAATCATTCCCCTAATTTGAATAATCTTTCTGTTTTCAATTGTTAAGGAGCGAAAGGAAAATGCAAATTTCAGCCCACCATTTTCTTCCCCTGTGAGATGGATTTTCACCTACTCTACAATGTATTCCTCGCCCGTTCAAATACAATAAAACTTACTCAAGTTAAAGAAATTTTCCTAAAGTCATGTCATGAGTTTAGTTTAGTCATAATACCGTCCCATTTTCAAGCAACACGAGGGCTCTTTTAAGACGGGCCTCGTAACCACGGTCAGATGACGAGAACCAATAATCCGAACCACACCTGCGAGAGGACGCTTGATCTACGACGTCAGGCTCACATACACGGCGGATTTTCAATGGAATCAGGTTTCGAAGCTGGGACCTTTGGTCCTCGAAGCTAAGAACTTACCATAATTACACCATGGCCCAGTCATGTCATGAAAAACATTACAGAAGGTAGAATTTTTATATATTCAAAATGCTGTGGAATGGTATCCAGAAACTACCATTCTCATCTTACATGCATACACCATTTGACATTTCTGGTCATGATTTTATGTCAACAGAAGTTAATTTACGTCAAAATTTGTTTAAACCATCAGCATTCTTGGTGTCAATTGTTACAGTATTTTCAATGCTTCAAACTGTAGAAGAGTATTAGCCAAAGGGTCTTCAGGCCTTCAAAAAAAAAAAAAAAAATCGAAATGTGAGATTCAGCAAGAATTGCAAGACCTGCTTTGGCTTCTTCCGTGGCCTAATTGTATATAATCGACCAGCATTCAGTGCAAGGTCATTTTTATCTGGAATGCGAGGTCATGGAAGATTCGCGAAGAACCGAACTTGATACTCTTCACTTGAATGAAAATCATTTTTCGTCTAAAAATATCATTCTTCGCTCAACGATTAAAAGCATCGCATAAACTAAGACCTAATCATTCAATGCCTTTCTAACTGTTTTCAGAATTGGATAATTATTGTAAATTATTTATTGCCCAGTATTTTATCCTCTTAGCTCAATTTTTAACATCCGAGGTAGATTGAAAAGACATAATCACAATTATTACACATAAATATATGTGTTATATATCCTGATTTCTTGCATGTAATACAGCAATACCGCTGTGATTTCCCTGTCAAAGGAATGAATCTTTGTCCTGCAATACGCACAATGCCCTCCCACCATATTACTCTTCGATTTCATGCACGTTGTTCTGATCCATCTCGCCCCATACTAGCTGGTGTCTCTAAATCCGCTTCGTGGAGAATCGGGATTTATCATAGAACATCACTACGAAGCGCCTCTCTTTATCCCACTGAAAAAGTTAATGTCACCAACATAGCCTTACCTGACAATGGTGTGCTTGTATGGAATGCAAGTAATAAGCTTCTGTGCACCTAGACCAATAATGAAAAACAATTCTGGTAAATGCACGAGTGTCGGCATCTTTTGCAAGGTCTGCATCTATCTATTCAGGAGTAAATTTTCTGATTTTTTCCCCACTGATACTATGTACTCAGATCGATCCCCTATATATATGAGTAGTTCTCTAGAATGCTTTTGATGAGTAGTTCCATCTTCAGCGTCTTGTTTTAACTTAGAAATAAAAATGTTTGAAACGCCTGTTTTAGTGGCAGTTTGAGTGAGATTTCGTCTTGTTTCGATGCTTTTGCAGTTGTTCGATAACGATGGCAAGTGCGCAAATGATGTCTTACAAATATTCTTAGTTTAATATTTGCATAGAAAGGGTAATTTATGGCACCATCTCCAGATATAGCGAAATGTGATATTCTCCTTAAACTTTACTGCTTGGAATTTGGAATAAATGAACAAAATGTATTCTTTATCTTTTACGCAGATATGAGCTCTTGCTGTATCATATCCTCTACACTTATTTTTCTGTGATTACACACACAACGTCTTTAAAAGCTGCCCTCCATAAGTTGGTTATTCTTTAACGTCTGTCAAATAGTACAGATAGCTATTTCAGTAGTTCTACCGATAAAAAAAAAATTTATATGCTATTTTATTCGATTCCATTGCTATCCATTCGGGATAGTAATATAAATTTTCATAAACAACTTTAGAATTATTGGATTTTATGTAGTATAAAATTCTCTACATAACCCAATATAGTGAATTTTACAGTTTTGACGATTTCCTGTTTGAATGTATTCACTTATCCTAATGATTAATTGATAAAAATTCCTAAACATCAGAGAAAATCTTTTATGAAATAAGAAATCTTACGAAAATTTCGTACATCTAGTTCGAAAAAGCTTCTCCATTTCTTTCCATGTTTTTAAGTACTAACCACTGGAGCATAAAGATTGCAGCCATCTAATTTCTTGTCGAAAATATTTGAACTTCGATAAACTGAAATCTCATCGGAAACAAAACAACTTTAAAGTCAAAGGGTAATGTTTCTTAAGTGTTCATTTAAAATTATATTTTCATTGGTAGAAATTTCGAAACACTGACAGAATTAAGGTTTGGTTTAAAGAGATTGCTTCAAAGGAGATCTTCGTTTTAAAAAATAAATCTCTTGAAAACATTACCACAATCAGTTCATTTAAAAACAAAATACAAATATTGCAATACAGAAAGGAACTTTCGAGAAATAAAATAATAAGATGCCTTACGTAGACATTCATATCCCCATTTATAGTTCCATTCATATCCATTTATAGTTATTTCTTGCCACTAATTTTAGCTTCTTATTCATAAGAAAATAATTCGGGTATGGTAAAAAAAATGCAGATTTATATTCTAGATAGTATAAATTAAAATAAAATATCTGATAATCAAGACTAAGAGTTTTTGTTAATATTATTATCATATCCAGATAGCAATTTGTTTAAGATAAATAATCTCGATATTTTAAGATATTAATTTTCATCAGGTGGCTATGAAACAAAAAAAAACTTTGATATTTAATAGCATCAAATACAATAAACACTTTAAATAGGGAAAAAATCTAGAAATATTGCAATTCCTTTCTCAATTTTGCAGACGGTAACGCCCATATTAGTATTGATTTTCTTAAAATTTTCAAAACAAAATTTTATCACATCTATATTTGTAAAAAAATGCTAATTATCTTTTTCACTTTCATTCGACTCACTTTCACTTATAAACTCTAGATAAATTTTAAGTTTGGCCTTATTTTGTAAAGTTTGAAGAAAACACTTTCATTTATTATAGTATTATAATAAAAGTGTTTTCTTGAATTTCTTAAATTTTAGGAAATATTTCCTAAAATTCAAGAAATTCCTCTTCTCTTCTCTAGTTTTATTTTCAGTACTGAAAATTTCAATTTCAAATGCATATTCTAAAATTTTTGACTATTTATTTTCACGTTTGGGAAGATTTTTCCTCTTTGGAAATATTTTTTTGTCTAATTTTGTCGCACTTCTTAATAATTGCTTTTTTATCGATTCAAATGGGCAATTGAGTAAAACATTATCTGTATTTTCATAAATTTAGCTTGCACAAAAATAATTTTTAAAAAATCTTCTCTTTCTTCTCTTCAGGTTCAGAACCGATCTCTTTAGAGATTTTTCTCGAGATACGAGGGTATTGTAGCAACACTGTTATAAAGTAAGTAGAATTTTTTAAATTTAATGAAAAAGTTATTTTGAACTGTTATTTAAATTTGTGTCATAGATTCTTAGCATTTAAGTCTTGAACTAGAAGTAAATTTTTAGAATAGATCTTACTAGTGGATACTTCGACGGACAAGTTTATTTAAACAGTTCCTCTCTGAATATTGCGGTTTTTGGAATTTATATCTCTAGAACGCGTCATGCTGTTCATAAGTGTCTCAATCAGGAAATTCAATTTAAATCCCTGAAATATCTAATATTTTGCAACAGATCTTAGCACTTAACCATTGTTTTATGATTGCACGATTTCATTTTTTGCAAATTTATTAAGAAATAATTATAATAAATTTGTGCACAATCTACAAATATTATGCTTTCGATTAGGGAAACTGCGGGTAGTATGAGCCCCTTAAGGAAAATTTAGTATAAAATTCATATTATTTGTTGGAATGAGCTATAACTGATCAAAACTTATGTTTGAACACTTTTCTTCATGTTAATTATATTACAGAAATTTATCTAAGCCATACAAATTACATATGACAACTAATTTTTAAGTCGATATTTTACAAAAATTTGAAAATGTCGGGTAGTATGGGCCACGCTAAAGAACACAAGGTTTAAAATAAAAACGAATCATTTTTTTGGGTGCAAATTGATATATTTTGATTCTTTAGCCAAATTACAATAATTGAAATAAATTTTCTTATATTTCTATGGTTATCTTATTAGTTATTTAATCTTAGTTAGTTATTAGCTATTTAATTAATGTTTCTTCTTTGCAACGAACTTGTATGTAAACCTTAATTGTCGGATACAGCCCTTTCAGACATTTTATTTTCCAAAACACTTTTAATTGCAATTAGTTTAGTTTAGTTATAAACGTCCCGTTTTGAAGCAAGACGACGGATATTTTGGGACAGACCTCGTAATTTTTTTTCAGATGACGAGGACGACACCTGAGCTGGCACCTCCTCTTCAAAATTCCGCACCTCACCAGCGGGAAGATGTTTGATCACTACGAATTATTTTACGCGCAACAGGCTCGCAAACATGGCTGAGTTTCAGTCGAATCGGGTTTCGAATCTGAAACTCTCCGGCCCCGAAACCGAGACCTTACCACTAGGCCACCTCGCCCCGCCCCCTTGCATTTACAATCGTCATGTCATTCGCAGATCACTCTCCTTGACCCTCGCCTTCAGGCTTCTTCTTGAACTTAGGCATTTTTTCGTAAATCAAAAATTAGGCCTTACTCACATGGCCAATACTACCCGATTTTGGCATGACTATTGTCTACCCGACCGACAGTGAAAAGAAAAACATATAGTCCAGTAAACGAAGGGTTTAAAACAAACAAAAAAGTAATATAGTTCTGGAAATTAGTACACATGTTCGTAAGAGGCTTATGATGAACATACTAAAAGTCCCCGGTCTTGGGGGTAAGCTAGCGGTGCCATCTTGGATTTCATCCCCTTTTTCTTAGTTTTCCCTAACTATCTCGAAAACTATTCAATTTACAAATGATTTAACAAACTAAAGAGCGTAAAATTATCTACAAATAAATACTTTTATTTTTATTTCAGCTTTAATAGTCTTGGAGATAATGGGTCTTAAAGGTTTCCGGCATCTTGGATTTCCTCCCCCCTTTCCAGTTTTTCTTGAATATCTCGAAAACTATTCAAAATTAAAATTACGTGTGAATTAACAAATTAAAGAGCGTGCGATGCCCTACAGATAGGTACTTTTATTTTTCTTCGGGCTTTAAAAATTTTTGAGATAATTTGTCTCAAACAGGATGAATTTGTGAAAAATCTTAATTGATAGTACAATAAACGAAGGGTTTGAAGAAAAACAAAAAAATCAGATAGTTTTTAAAATTGCTACAAATGTTTTCGAGGGTCTCTTGTTGAATATAGTAAAAGTTCCCGATCCTGGGGGGAGAGCTCGCGTCGCCATCTTGGATTTCATCCCCTTTTTTAGTGCTTCCCGAATATCTCGAAAAATATTCATTTTTCAAATTATAATTGATATAACAAATTAAAGAGCATAAAATTCCCTACAAATATATACTTTTGTTTTCCTTCCATCTTTAATAGTTTCCTAGATATTGGATCTCAAAATTTATCTCTATCTTGGATTTCATCCCCCTATTTTAGTTTCTCTTGAATATCTCAAAATTTATTCATTTTTTAAATTACGTGCTATCAGCAAATTAAAGGGAGTGAAATTCCCTACAATTTCTTGCTTTTATTTTTGTTTTAGCTTTAATAGTTTCCGAGATAACTGGTCTCAAAATTTGCCGCCATCTTGGATTTTATAGCCCTTTTCTTAGTTTTTCTTGAATACCTAGAAAACTATTCGATTTTCATATTACCTGTAATGCAGAAAATTGATGATCGTAAACTTCCCAACAAATGCATGATTTATTTTTTTTCTAGCTTTAATAGTTTCTGAGATATGTAAGAAAAACTAAGACAGGGGAGATAAGATCCAAGATGGCGGCAAATGTTGGGACCCATTATTTCCGAAATTATGGATGCTAAAACAAAAATAAAAGCATGTATTTGTAGATAATTTTACGCTCTTTAATTTACTGATTCATGTAATTTGAAAATTGAACAGATTTCGAAATATTCAAGAGAAACTAAAAGAGGGGGATGAAATCAAAGATGATGATAACCTTTGAGATCCATTATCTCGGAAACTATTAAAGCTGGAGGAAAAACAAAAATATGTACCTTTAGGGAATTTTACGCTCTTTAATTTGTTAAATCAAATATTATTTGAAAATTGAATTGTTTTCGAGATATTCCAGATAAACTAAAAATGGGGGATTAAATCCAAGATGGCGACGCGAGCTTCCTTCCCCCCCCCCCCAGGATCGGGGACTTTTACTGGTTTCAACAAAGGACCCTCGAGAACATTTGTACCAATTTTAAAAACAATATCATTTTTTGTTTTTCTTCAAACCCTTCGTTTATTGTACTATCAAATTAGATTTTTTACAAATTTATTCGTTTTGAGACAAATTATCTCAAAAACTATCAAACCCCGAAGAAAAATCAAAGTACCAATCTGTAGGGAATCGCACTCTCTTTAATGTGTTAAATCACTTGTAATTTGAATATTGAATAGTTTTCGATATATTCAAGAAAAACTGAAAAAAGGGGAGAGAATCCAAGATGACGGCAAATTTGAGACCCATTATCTCCAAGACTATTAAAGCTGGAAGAAAAATAAAAATATTTATTTGTAGGGAATTTTACGCTTTTTTTATTTGTTAAATCATTTGCAATTTGAAAACTGAATAGTTTTTGAGATGTTTAGGAAAAACTGGAAAAAAGGGGAATGAAATCCAAGATGTAGCCGCGAGCTTACCTTCCAGGACCGGGGACTTTCATTATGTCCATCATAAGCCCTTCAAATTCACGTGTACCAATTTTCAAAACTCTATGATTTAATGTATTTTCATCCCCATTTTGGACCTTCGTTACTGGGCTAATAGTGTCGTCTAAATTCGGTTAAAGTAAGCAAGATGAAACTTTTACGGCAAAATCTAAATAAAGTTAGCTAACTAATAACACTAGTTTCATAATTTTATTTGATGCCTGTAGAAGTGCAAGGAGTCGTTAAAAATTATACGAAGAAACCACTTATAGGGTCACAAACTAAGAAAATTTAATGAGGAACGACAAAATGCAGTTATGTCAACCAGCTATCTGCGCTTGGCAGACTGATGCTGTGGCTATACTTCAAGCATAATAATGGGCTGCTATCTACCGACAAGACCTAGAAACACTAGGTCGGCCATATTACTCTCCATTCCCCTATAAAGTAAAAAGCTTTGTAAGATAATAAACTAGAATAAACGCATTAAATAATAACATTTCACAGTTTGCATTTTGTAGCTTTTGCAGTTTTGAACTCTTGCATTGGTTTGCGCACTTAAATACACTAATGTCCAAAAGTTAAGTTATAAATGTGAAAAATATAATACCTCGAATAATAATCTTTTTATTGCAATTAAATTTGTTAATCACATAGCTAATACTATCAGAACAGCTAATAGTAAAATATAATATAAAAAGAGTATTTAAAAAAAAATAAGCGAATGGGACTAAAAATAGCTAGTACATAATACCTGATAATTGCAAAATTAACTGTCAAATATTGAGTCTGGCCACCTTTCACAGTTTAACAAATCTTAAAATGTCTGAAAATGAGGTTGTTGATTCACGCTTGTGGCAACATATTCCATTCTTCTAAAAGCGGAGAATTTATTTCCCGGAGGATCTTGGGAGAGGGTTGACTTCTCTCAAAGGCTCTTGCTAGATCATACCAAACACATATGATCCTGCTCTATGGGACTGTGATCCGGACATCTGACTGACCACACCATTTGGCGAATAGCCTCATTCTTCAGAAAATCCTCCGCGAGCTGAAGCCAGTCTGTCCTCACGGTACCTTTCTTTGACATATAATTGTCATCAACAGCTCCATGGAGAAACTTGATATAAGCTTCAAGTACTTTATATGAGCCTTATGTGTACCGCTTTGCGTTCACAGAACACTCATCATACACATATAGAATTTTACGGCCGTCCAAACATGATTGCTCTTCGCACAAGAAATCCATTTCCACTGAAATGATCGATTTTTCTTATATTGGTAGTAGCCAACGGGACCCTGATTCGTCGAGAATCACTCTGTGTACCGATTTTCGGCATATTGGTAAAGAGATCATGGTCCCAATCTTCATGTGTCCAAATGTGTTGTTCCTCGATCCACAGACAACGTATCTCTTTCTGCGATGTGCTGAGGGAAGTGGATACCACTAGTTTTCGGGCGTCAAGTCCCATCTCAAATATACGTAACGTATAAACCGTTTGGATGGAAATTATTGTTCCAGTAGCAACAGCAAGGTCCCGGAAGAGTTATTCAGCCGTTAGCTCTCTATGCCTTTGTGCATTTAACGCCACGTATCGGTCATCTGCAGTTGTCATAGCTCTTGAGCGTGTTTGGAAGACCTTCCTGGTGAAGGTATCTGTAGTTTGGAATTGGTTCCATAACCTGGATACCACTATTCGAGACACTCTTAACCATCGAGTGACTTCGGCTTGAGACTGGTCGTCAACAAGTTCACGGACTGCTCTCCATCTTAATTCAACGCCTAAATGATCCGGATATCCCATTTTTGTTGAAACCAGTTAATCATGAGAATTTTCTGCTAAGAACCACATTTCTATAGACTAAAATCTCTAATAAGAATATCGGCTAGCTTCACTTATTCTTAAAAAACGTTAATTTTTAAACTTTTAAAAGACACCTAATGTAACGTAGATGCTTGTGTTACATTAACTTTTCTCCAAATTATATAGGATATAAAATTTTAAAATATTATTCACAGATGCTTTGAATTATTGCTAAAATATGTGTTTGTAACTATAGTTTTGGACGCCAGTGTAAAACAAGAATGCAATCAAATGAAATACAAAAATAACTACTTTATGAAATTTTCAAAACACTGTGTTTTAACAAGATAATTATTAACGTGATTCTCTGTTGTTCCTTTTATCAAGTGGCCATTATTTGTGTTGCTTAATTTTGGGATTCTCGTTTAATTTGCATAGAAGTCAGTCATACAGTCCCAGGGTTTCTGCATTGTTTCCCTAAAAATCTGTTATGACGTTACAGCAAAATTTGTCAACTTTCATTATGCAAGACAAAATGTGCGATTTATTACCTTTGTGCGATTTATCATGCACGATCCTATCTTCGCTTTGACAAAATAGATTTAAAAAAAGTGGGGATTCTTTAGCTATTGCAAAATTTTTTTTATTAAATTCTTCTTGTTGGGAAAGCTCTATTATTCTTTTACTTCCTTAACTATATAGAACCGATTACAGCTGCTAGTCACGAATTTCGGAAGGAACATTTAGCTGGTTGCACAAACCAGGAAAATTCACACGCTTTTCTTCTATCCATCTTTTGACCTGATTAGGTCTTCCGAACTTAAGGACTGTAACATACGCTTTGCTTTAAATTTATGGACCAACTGATGTTCTTCTTATGGCCTATTTCTTCAAGTTCCCACCTGTTGTAACTCTACAAGAGGATATCTTTTGTATTTTCCTGAATTAAGGAATTTTGCAATCATACGGGAAAATATTTGGTATATTTTTGAAGGAAAAAATGGTGATGAAAAACATGCAGGAGAAAATCAAATATCTTGATATCAAATAAATAATTGCTATGGGAGTGTAAACTGTTATAAAGCAGCAAAATATTTCGTCGGTAAAAAACTGCCCTTTTAAATTTAAACAGGTGAGAAAATTTTTAAATCTGATGGCTGATTAATACTCATCATTGGCTTCTTATGGCAATCAGTGACGTAGCGACGGAGCAGAAGGGAGTGTATGATGAAATGGGAGATGGGGGGCAGTCTTGGGAAGGTAACATCCAGACCAAATATCAATACGTAAGTTTCATGCTGCTAAAGCCAAAAAGAAGTGGGTGGAGAAAAAAAATGCTATGGAAATGGTCTTCATATAAAACAAATATTATCCTTTTAACTCGCTATGAATCAAACAATATATGCAAGATGATTCTAAAATCATAGGGAAAGCTTTATTGGTAGGTGAGACATATAGAAACAAATCATTTTTACAAGGAACATTGTATACCAAACCCAAAGGGAGAAGATACAGAGGGCTGGCTCTATGCCAGTGAATTAAGTAAAAGAAAGGGATATATCACACAAAGATAATAACAGGAATGAATATAAAATAATCGGACAAAACTTGAGGGGTGGTACAGCCACAATTGCAAATATTTTTTGTATAGGAATGCATGGGTGGAAGTGTCGGGTTTAAACACACAAATTGAGACATGAAGGGATAGAATTGCAGCAAAGAAGCATTTTGCAACGATGTTGCAATTAAATAACGCTTTTCTTCATTTCATTTCTTATTTTTTGTGTTTGCACTTCAACGGGTCATTTCCGTCTATATGATCCTACACAAAATTTTTTTGTTACAGTGAGCTGTGCCACCCTTCAAAGTTTGTCGCATTATTTTAATATCACTTATTCTGTAAAGTTTATTTGATGCATTCCTTTTCTTTACTTAATTGGCAAAGAGCCCCCTCTAGCAATACTTTTTTGCGTTTGATACAACCACGCTCTTTTGTGAAAAAAACTTGTTTCTGTATGCGGTACTTACATTTAAAGTTTGTCCCCTGATATTAGAATCATCAGGTGTAGTATTGTTATTTTTAATTTAAAAATGATTTAATAAATACCACTTGCCAGATCTATTACAATAAATTAATCCAACTATTTTTTTTTAGAAATGAAATTTTAAAGCCTCTATTTTATGAGTGGAGCTTCTAAAATGGTGCCTGTACTATTAAGTTTAGTAATTAGTATCTTCCAAAGTAATCACATAATTAACAGAATTATTTAATTAACAGTTAATACTTCATTGTTATTTATTCTCTGTGTTATTTTAGCCCCCATTTCTTAAACATCATACGTAACAACTTCACTTATGATTATATACAATAAAGAAGACCTATTCTTACATGTCCTGTCATGTTCGTATATACACGGATGGACAGACAGATTTCCCAAAGACAGATATCATCCAATCTTTGAATTTCATTTACAATTATTTTATTAAGACAGCATACCAAATTTCATCCACCTAGCTTTTTGTATTTTAGCGTGTTCACAGATAGATCGACAGACATTTCAAAAATGGCTTTTACGGACTCAAGGAGATCTAAATGCGTGGAGAGTCATCAATATCTCGAGGTCGAAGTTTTTGTCATTGCAATACTTTTTATTTGTGTATGAGAGAGTAAAAACAATGTAGAAAATCTTATATTCTTTTAAATTTGCCAAATTTTTAAAATGAACTTATTTTTATTTATCATTATTTAACGCCTCATTTTTGTATTTGTTTTCCAATTATGGGGGTGGCAGTACATTTTTTCAAAAGAGCATGGGCGAAAAACATTTGCCCATCTAGAATGGGGTTGCCAAACAAGACGTTCTTTTGTAAAGCCGTGTTCTTCTTCCCTTAGCGACCATTTTGCAATCATCCGTCTGTTCCATTCTAGATCAAGGTCAATCGAGAACACGTGCCTTAAAATTATTAGACATCCTGCTGTTTCAGCATTCGTATTTTTTTATGAGGAAATGCTCATGTAATTACGCTTTAAATTAAATATTTTTATTTAGTTTATTTAAATTTATTTGTATAATTCTATTACAAAATTATTATTTTATTTTTTAATTTGTATATTAAATACTCACTAAGCGATTTAGAAAGCATTATAACTAAGAAACACGATAATAGAAGATCTTTTGTATCATCTGCGATCAATGCTTTAGTGCATCGCTTCTTAACTTATAAGTTACGATTCCAAATTAGATCCCGAAAAGAATAATGAAATCATGAAAACTTGAACTGTACCTCACTTCACTAGATCCTTCAATCCTCATATTAAAAGCAATTAAGACAATAATTTGGGTTTGAAATATTTCATTAATAATATTCAATAATTTTCCGAGTATGCAGTTCATTCATTTTTTCTCTTTATAATGAAATCACGAAAGTTGAAGAATATCTAAGAAATTATAGTTTTATTAGTGCTTATAATAAAAAGAATGCTAATAACTGCGAATGCTTACGTGTATTCATATTTTAACCACTTTTTGAAAACAGCTAGTTGTTGTTAAGAATTTGAAAAATTTGTTATGTTTAATTTCGTGGTATTGATATTATTTGCATTTGTTAATTCCGTAAGAATTTAATTTGATCGAGTTTTAGTTACCAAATTTAATTTATACTTTTCATAACATCTCGTTTTGTAATAATACGAGAATTTTAAAAGCATTTATCGCTGACTTCATCTCACTTTCCTGCGAGCATCCGAAAACTCTTGAAGTAGTCTTTTGCGAAGGATGATGATAAATAAATATATGTTTTCAATTTTTGTAAGCCTGCTACAAAATGTCAAATTTATTTATAATTAAATTAAATTTATTTATAATATATTAAATTTATTTATATATGAATTAGTGACGACACATGACGTTTCATTGCGTATCTTATATTAAGTTTAGAAGTCAATCAAGAAATCTGAAATTTAAAGAAGATAGATGCAGAGTCTTTCATAAAATTCATTTTGCTGGGCCTAGAAGTGAAATTCGATAAATATATGAATCAGTGACAAAACGCGACATGCGAATTTTCATTTGGTATCTTAGGTTTAGAAGTCAATCAAGAAATCTGAAATTTAAAGAAGATAGATCAGAGTCTTTTATAAAATTCATTTTGCTGGGCTTAGAAGTGAAATTCGATAAATATATGAATCAGTGACAATACGCGACATGCGATGTTTTATTTGGTATCCTAGGTTTAGAAGTCAATCTAGAAATTTGAAACGTATAGAAAATAGGTGGAAGAATCTGTAGAAGAGGAAGGAATGAGAAGCAAGCATTGATAAAATCCATTCTGCTGGGCCTCGAAAACAGGATACCAAAAAGTAGGTCATAGGTTCATGGGGTCTCCAATAAAACCTACGATGAAACAAAAATGCTTTAAAGAATCTTGACTGACTCTTCTAGACGACATATCGCAAGGAGGTCCATCGTTCTGTCCCATCGAAATACAGGTAATTGAATTTCCCATTCATTCATCTTTGGTTTCAAGTCGGAGGTTTACCAAAAAAATCATAACGCGTTGCATTATTGATAGCACGGGCGCAATTTAGCTTTAACAGCTTCTGTGGTCACTGAAAGACTAAATGGCATTTTTCTATAATTAGGATGATTATGGCCAGCAACCCGGAAACCATTCATAATAGAGACGTTAAATATTTTTTTAAACTTTCCACTAAAATGAGATTTTCGAATATTTTTAGAAGACGATGATAATTTACGCACCGCAAAAATATTATTAAAGCATCTTAATCTTTTCTTTTAAAATAAATAATATACATAATTTATAGTCTAAAATAAATAATTATCAATAGTACGCAGTCTCTTGCTTCTGTATTATAGTATTATTATTTTTTTTACATCGAAGTCTAAAGCAGAACTAAGCTAGAGAAGAGTTAATGCTTCAAAATATTAATCTTACTTAGTGAGAAATGAAATAAGTTGAGAGAGAGTGACCCAATTAATGATTAGGGATTTTTAAATTATGGGTCGATTAGAATATTATTGGAGTGTTGTAAACGTACGCAACTCTTTCTTTCATACTCTTTTATATATGCAAGTAGAAATCGTTGGAAAAAGAGTCTTAACTTAAAATATTTCATTATCATTTGCAGAATAATGATTTCAAGTTTATTTCTTTTTTATTCGTAACTATTAAGGTTTTATATTTCTTATTTATTTTACGACTTTGAGATTGGGAGTAGAAGAAAATTTTAAGATGGCTTACAATATGTGATTTGAAATCATGGAAAAAGGGATGTTGACTAACCTATTAAGTTTTGGCTTCTTAAGCATAAGTTGCGTCGTCTCATTTTTGTCATATTTATTAGCAAAAATAATTAAGAAATCCATTTTGCTTTAAAGTATATTGGTCAATTTAAATTCTTATTGTGTGAGTATTCAGTACAGAAATACAGTGCTCATGCTGATAGAGAATAAAAGACGCTAAAAATTCCCTTAGAAAATCTCTCTGAAATATTTAAAATAATAATGGTTTTATAACTAATTATTTGCTTATTGAAATATTGAAAAATTTAATAGAAAACACACTGTTATTTTTATGGTGACTTTCTAATTCATGGATATGATTCACATATTTTAAAAGAAGCCATGATATGTAATTATAATAAATGAATTTTCTTTGACCTTAGAAAACTTACTAATGATAATCGATGAGAAAGTCGAAGCAAGCTGAGCTACTGAAGAAAATTAAATCGCCTTGACTAATTATATATTATGTTTTATTCGTTCATTTTGTTTTCGTATGTAAATGAAAACGCAGTCGCGGAAAAAATTTATTGAAAAACTAAATTATCAAGGATTTAAATGATTCATGGTTATTTTCTTTTCATTTAAAGTTAATTCATGTTTTCTCTCATGGAAATTTATAACCAAAAATGTTCTGTGATAGTTTAATAACAATTATATTATCAAATCCTAACATGACATTACATCTAGATATTTAGTGATATAAAAATTCTTTATTTCATCTTTAAGCTCTGGTTGTTTTAATTATTTATCAGATTCACTGCCACCGACGCGCTGGCGTGTCCAGAATCTATGATCTTATTAGATTACCCCTTCTCTACTGTAGTTAAGAGATGGCAGAGAAAGGGTAATCTAGTTAGATAGATGATTTTTGAACAGGAGTGAATGGTGGCAGCGAATGTGTTAAACTTATCCTACCCTATCGCTATCACGCTCTTCACTAGATTTGAGTTTCCAGGATTTAGGCTTCTATGGTCATATTCCGATTGGTAGAACAAAAAATAGCAAGCGTTTTGTCTTGAAAAAAGTGATGGTTTTTAAGATCAAATAGAAAAATAAAAGCAAAATAATTGGCCAGCTTCAAATGTTTCTTTAAAACCATATTAAAAACCTGGAAAAAATTTACCGTTCAATTTGCGTGCAAATTCTCTGGATCTGTCTTTTCCTGCAATCGAAAGTGTGTCATCGATACAAATTTTAAATATATTGAGTTGAGATTGATTTTTTTCAAATCTTACATTCACGTTGTTATTTATTTTTAAGAAATAACTATTGTGAATATCATTTTCCTAGACTAAAATTTGCCAAACAGTAATGTTGTTGTCCTAATACTGATGAAAAACTATTGCTTGTTTGAGTGTATTTGCTAAACCAGGGCTTTTTAACTTTTTCCTACTACAACGACTCTTTGAAGGCCTAAAAAGTTTAAGACTCCAATTCCATTGAAAAAAAAATTGTCCCAATTCATTTAACTGACAGAGGAAAATTAAACTTTTGTTAAGAATAAACAAAATGAAAGTCAATTTGATATAATTATTTGTCATATTTTAATGAAACTTTTTTCAAATCAGAAAGATATTTTAATAAATTTTATATTATCATTGAAGTGCCGTCGAAAGTCTGATGGTCCTAAACTTAATCCACTCGACCCAGTTTTGGGTTATGACTCAATGTTTAAGAAGCCCTGGTCTAACCAGTTTGGCATCAATGTGTTCTTGAATGTGCGAGAATATAGTTCACACACTGGCATATATCGAGTTTTGGCTGTATTTCATATTTACTTAAAATTAACTGATATTTACATTTCTTTTTTTACTTTTCCACTTGTTAGTAAAAATACTTTTAATGCAATATTAATTTTTTACTTATTCAAATTTTCATATTTATTTCATAATAAAAATAAACAATCACTTTCTCTTCCACGTAGTATTTTTCGCAATACACCGTTGTGAAATTTAAGGCTATTTTTATAGGTATCAACATTTCCTTTCCTTTGTCCTCCGAATGTACCTTGTGGTCGAAAACCATTCTCTTTCCTTCAGTTTTGTCCTCCTTTTCCTCTCAAATGCTATGGAAGGGGCAAGGATGCTCTGCCCTGTAGGCGGTCCTTTATAGATTGCTGTGAGCTCCACCCCTTATTGTGCCTAAAGGCTAGTGCCCGAGCACCCGGGCCCAAGAACGAAACCAGTTTCTTGCTGCTTGCTGTGAAATTTCTTTGTCCTATGAAAGTACTCTCTGAGGGTTCATTTCAGGTCAGGAGTGTGACCTAAATTCAACCGGTAATTTTCAGTGAAAGCTGACGAGAAAGCCTGCGATTGATGCAGTTCTCACGACTATGTTTTATGGATGAATCGTTTCTCTGTGTGTAGGGACCTGGTCAGAATTTCTAATGAAATTCCTTAGCGGGGGAAACTCACATCCTGTCATTATTTTTGAAGAGATCTTTCCCCCCTGTCAGGTTTGGGCCAATCCCTGCCTCTTTTGCTCGGACGATTTATCTGTGGGTAGATATTGCTGTCAGGCATTGCCCCCGTAAATAATTGTCGTTGCATGTTGTTGCCAAACAAACAAGTGAAACAGAAGATTTGAGGCCTTCTGCCAAGGACATATAAGAGATAATGGTCTTAAGGTATGGAATTCGAAATGGCGATAGAATTCCTGAGAAGTGTTTTGAAGCTCTATATTAATGAATCAAGTCGAGGCAACACTTGTCAAAAGGGTAATTTACTCTCAAAATAGAATAAGTTACGTGGTACGAAAGGCAGGTGTGCATCTTTCTTGTAAAAGAAAAAAAATCGAAAGTTCAATGCACATTTTATAAAGAAATGTTTTTGTACCAATTAGGTTCTCATGAATTATTAATTCGAAAAAAAGATTAAGTATCTGAAAAAACTCACTAAAACCCCTAAATCGCTATTATTAGATGAACACGGGGCGGGGGCCCATTGACTGGCAAAATTTCACTGTAGCCCTAGACTGCTGTCAATAGATGACTATGGATACGTACTTTTTTACGTCTGACATGCATATGAAGAGTTCTAACCTAGGTTTCTTTGTCTGTAATTATAGATTTTGCATTCTAATCTAATATAATCAAATTTTTTGTCGATGAATAACAGTGAAAATTTAGACAGAATTTAAAATAAGAAGGATTAAAATTAGTAATAACTTTTCTTGGAGCGCTACTTTCTTGTTAAAGCCAGTGAGAGCAAAATTGGAGATAGATTTATAATTAACCTAACCTTTAAATATTTTTTCGAAACTAATTAAGACAAATTGTTTAATTTCAAGTAACTAGGCAATGCATTATGAAATGCTTTATTATTACTACTAAAATTTTTCATTTTTGCGATAGGCATTTAAATTCTGCATTTTGAATAAGAACCAGATTAATTTTTGAATGAAAGATATAATTTCTTTTCTAACGCTCTGACTTAAAAGTGATCTAAAATATTGATTGTATTGTTTGCACTTGTATCGCATAAGTTTAGTAACCAAGGTTCCAGTTTTTGACTCTAAGCCTTGAATCTAGAAAAAAAAAAAAATGCGACGCTTAGACAGCTTTTAAATAAAATGTTTTAAAGTAGTAAGGAAGCGGTTTATGTTCAGAAAAAAATTTAAAAAATGATTTGCATGATTTAAATTTTTAAAAAATATGTTATAAAGAGAGAGGGCTCTGCTTCCCAACTTTTACTATAAATAGAACATTATTACTTTATTTTGGTGAATAATGGAATTACAGTTTTGGTAATTTCTACGCATATATGATTAATGTGACAAACATATGGAATTAAATGGGTAGTGGAGATTTTTTTTTTGTGCGGGGGGTGACTTCTCTTCTCCCCACCTCAAAGAAACTATGTTTTAAGTTCATAGATAGGACAGTATGAAGTGCTTTACAATAGACAGTAGGTTATAGCAAAGGAATTCAAAATTAAATAGCACAATTACAGCCAAAAAATAATTACGATCAAAGATCTTTCTAAGTGGGAGATACTAAAAATATCATTGATTCTAAACAGCTGTTTGGTATATATAATCTTTTTATCAAAATCTATTAGTATTTCTTATTCTAAAAATTCTTCTGAACCTACTGAATTTTATTGAACGTATAGGTGGGTGACAGCATAATATGAACATTTCAGGATCTGCACGTTTTTTTCGAATATCTCCCGAAAGGCTGGGTGGATTTTTTTTGAACTTCGATCATATAAAGAAAAGGCTTGATAGACATTTTAAAGTCAAGATTCGGTCGCTAAAACATTTAGGGGACCGATCAGAAAATGAAAGTGAAAATGATTTAAGACTCACTAAGTCCTACAGAAATCTGCCGATGATTTATCACATTCGTCCGTAAAAATAGCACGAATATTCTGAAAGATGTAATGGTTTTCTTCAAAAATTTCAAATTTTCCCGCAGTTCATTTGCTTATAACATGCAGAGTTTTCAACCAAATTAAACGAAACTTACCGAATGCTTGTCAATATGGCAGAGACGCATCGTGTTAAAATTTAAAATAAATACTTTGAATATTACAGGAACTATGAGTATTTGCATTAAATAATTTTTTACTAAGCATATGCGAAACGAAGAGTAACTTATCTTTCTGAACTTCAAAGCCAGATATATAGGACAACTTATATAAAAATTCCATTTAATACAGTTAAGATTCAGAAAGACAACGGCGTTGCAGCAATGGGAATATCGGTTGCACTCTAAGAGAATCTAAATGATGAGGGCTCTCACAGAAATTGATGCTCTTGACTTCTTTAAACTTGAATCTTCGAACAGTAATATTTAATTTTAAGAAAGTTGAATATCCTAATATCCATGTATACTTATTAACTGCATACATTATTTCAATTGCATTTCGACGATAAAAATTCGAAGCTTTTAGCTTCTCATAGAGTGTAACTGAAATTCACTTCGCTGCAATGCCGATATCTTTCTGAATCTTCATGGTATTTAACTGGAATTTTTATATGAGTTGCCCTATATCTCTGGCTTTGAAGTTATGAAAGAAAAATTAAGCTACGTTTCACACATGCGCAGTAAAAAAATTATTTAATACAAATACTCATAGTTACTCTAATATTTAAAGTATTTACTGCAATTTTTAATACAATGCTTCTCTAACATTTTGCCGAAAACTCTGTAAGTTTCGTTTAATTTGGTTGAAAACTCTGCATGTTATATGCAAAAATCATACGGAAAAATTTGGAATTTCTTAATATCTAATGATTTCTCCATATCTTCCCGAATATTCCTGCTAACTTTTGAAAAATGCGCGCAAATATTGCGCACATCAAACAAAACCATTGTTGAAAGTAGCAAATGAATATCAGATTTCTGTTAAACTTAGTGAGTTCTAAATCATTTTCTCCTCCATCGCTTTCTGGTCGGTTCTATAAACACCCTCGTAACCGAATATTCACAGTAAAATGTGAGTTCATGCATTTCTTTGCATGGTCGAAATTCAAAGTAAATCCACAGAGCCTTTCGGGAGATATTCGAAAAATGCGCAAATCCTAAATTGTTCACATTATTCCGTCACCCACCTGAATTTATTAATACGCAAAAGTTGTCTTTACTTCTGTTGTTTCATAAACCATCGACACTAAAATATTTGCAGCTATAATTTAATGCCCCACTATTAACTCCCAGTGACCTTTAAGCAGAATTGCAGTTTCGAGGTAGGGTCCCTTTCCCTGGTCATGGTATCGAGATCAGAGGATCGCGCATGCATACACGGCAAGTGTCATTATTCCATAATGTGTGGGTATGACCACGTCCTTGGTCATATAGCTTTGGAAGGGTGTTGAGTTCCATATAGGGACTTGTGATGAGAGGAAGGGGGCCATAGACCCCTTGCATGCACACCGATTCGTGTCGACCGATTTCAAGCCGGTCGGCAACATCCATAAGTAATGTATAGAGAACAGTTGGAGCTTGCACACGTACCGACGCCTGCAAAAAACCGATCGGCTGTCGAGAATTGCTATTGCGTTATCTCGTCATCATCCTGTGTGGTTGAGTGTGGCTTACGTAGCTTAGTATAGCCAAGTCTGACTTTTGGGAAATAAAACCATGCTACTCATACACACGAAAGCTCATAATGTAGCTAGCCTCATAATTCTTAACAAAGCAAATTTCTGACCGTTTTCATCTGATTATTTTTAACTTGAATATGATTTGTTGATTGTGAAGTAAGTTATGAAATTTTATCGTAAGATTTTGTAACGCAATGTGTTAAAATGACCAGACCTCCCAATATAGTCGGGTCGGTCCTGGTTATTGACTCTTTGCTCCGGTTTGAAAAATATTTGGGTTTTGAATACATCTTTTTTCTTCTGTTTGCCTGTAAATAGATAAAAATCTTATGAGTAAAGTAGTAAAAAATGTTTAGAAGAATAAATTCATATAATTCTTTAAAATGAGCTTCTGGAGAATTATTTTTCCAAACTTTTATTCTGCTTAAAATATGGTTACCATAATTTAACTAATGTGAATTAATGAATTTTAAAATCTATAATTTCAGTTCTTTTATTTTCATTTCTTTCTCTGCTTTCTCTTTGCAATTATTTTTATTAACTTATTCATTCCATTTTTATTTATTTATTTGAAAAAATTTCAAAGTGTGCGTCTGAATGATTTTCTGATATAGCATCAATCCAGAAAGTTAATTAATCAACCCCTAATTTTTTTATAAAAACAACAAAAATATTGTATATGTCTCCAATTCCAGTAACGTTCCTTAGTGATTCTAAAAAAATATGGTCAAATCAGTTAAGTATTTGCTTTTTAATAATGAATTTAAATCAGAGTTAGATGATGTATTTAGTTACATGCATTTATTCCATAAAATGAAATTTAAATTTTTAAAAAATGGTAAGCAATAAGGGAGAGAATACTTTCTTTTCGTTTTTCAAAGTAAAAGAGTATAAAAAAAAGAGTATATGTTATGCTACCTGCCCCTTTACGTTTTATTTATTTAATACGAAGACATTTTTACATAAATACTGATTAAATAAAACAAGAGGGTACAGGAAATTCATGGTGTAGTTCACAATTTTGAATAAAAACATACCGGCAACTATTTCTCAGGCTTTAATCCCCTATAAAAGTAAACACAAACAGGAAAGGGAGAAATGTTACTTTATTGTATGACGGAATGAGGCGTTAACACCTTGTTCTCCAGTCTGTGGCAGTGAACTACAAACCGATTATTCCAGTGAACGTGACCTCAATATCCGGATTCTCCTTGAAGAGCCGTAGGATAGACATCTCAGGAGTTGGATTCAGGCCCGTTTCTGCCGGGCCTTCAGAGCATGCATGCACTCCCTTTCTCAAATTCTTACAAATTAACCAAGTATTTCTAAATTACAGGAAATTATTCAGAGAATTATATTTGCTTCAAATTTAGTTGTATTTAAGTACGATCTCAAAGGGCGAAGAAGCAAAGGATTGAATTATTTTTACAGTCCTGCCGTTTTCGGGAAATTAGGTTTAGGTTTAGAACAAAGAACTTGATACATATGCTTGTTATTATGCCGCTTTGTCTCGAATTGGGGAAAAAAAGTGGAAAAAACTCAAGCCGGTTTTCTGAAGCTTTTCTTTACAAATAAACGAAATAAAAATGAAATACATAAACCCTTCCGTGCAAGTCGGAAGAGGGGGTAGTATCTTCTTGATGCTGAATGGTGATTACTACCTTTAGGCTAGGGATGGCAAAGGGGCTTGATCATGAATGGCCACTTGTTTTTTTGCAGCTGCGTTTTACTGTCTTAAAACTAATAGTAAAGATTACCAGTGTCATCAAAATTGGGCTCGCTCAGCTCCTACTATAAAAAATAATAAAAAGTCACTAAAATTTAACAGGGGGACAAATGAAATTTGAGTACCAAACTCACATGTGTGAATAAGGGAACTCACTTACGCCTTTTCTCAGATTATTCATTTTACATTCGGAATTTTACTGATGAATTAAACTTTTCGCCGATTTGTTCAAATGCATGAATCAAGTTTTCTTCTACCTGAGAAGAAATTTTCTTTAATTTATTCTCCTTTCTTTATTCTTTAATTTATCTTTTTAATTTTCTTTAATATATTTTAATAAATTAAAAATAAATTTTATTTAATTTATTTTTAATTTATTTTTTTAATTTTTTTATTCTAAAGAAATTGCGTAAATTTTTATGTTTAAAGAAGCTGATTTAAAAAACGATTGAAAGTATTATGGAGTGAGGAGGCGGCTGAAATTAAATGGCACGATAGCGGCCTTGTCTCTAGAAATGGGCCTGGTTGGATTGGCAATGAAAATTGAAAGGAAACATTGTTTTCTCAGGAAGTTAAATATTTTAATCCAAAAAGTATATGTCGTTACGTGTATATAGCACGTTTCGATTAAAATGAACCGTGCATGGCACCCATTTTTTGGGAACTAAAGGGGAATGACCAGTTTGAAAGCCACTCTAGCGATTCCTCAGATCTTCATAGGAGCAGGGATGAAATGTTACGTTCGAGTAACTTGGTGTGATCCATGACTTAAAAGTACAGTGAAAACTAGTATTTCGTTGCTTTCGGTATGGTATTTTACTTAATATTTCAGCATAATTAGCAATACTGATCGAGGAAACAGGAAATGGAAAATTTTAGGATTTATGAAATTACGTTATTAATGGAACTCACGCTGCTCTCTTACGTTTATTTATTTCTCACGTTCTCTCCACACTGGTACTTGACTATTACATTCCCGATCTTGTATATTGCCGTTTCATCCCGATTCATTTTTGAGCAGAAATTTTCTTTTTCTCAGTTTTCAGAAGCATTTCTCAGAAATTGTTGCACAATATAATAAAACCCCTTGTATGAATTTAAAAGAACAAAATAATGTTTATAACTTCCATATCTCTAAACGAGTACATGCACTTTTTAATATAAATTTCATCTAAACTACATCTTTTGAAATTGTCACTGCCCTGTATACGCCCTAAAAAATTCAGTCGAGGGTAATATAATCTAAACTCTTTAAAGTCAGTACTTGCAAGGAATTTTCAGAGAAATTACGCTTAGTCCACCTTTAACATGAATCCCTTGACAGTTCTGCCAGCGTTCCTTATAGCCATGATTTGGACAGATGAGGCATACTTTTCTAGTAAATCAGAAAAGTTTGTCAGAATAACTTTTAATAATCACTGGAAAATATCTTCTGCCAACATGGCAGAACTTTCGATGACGTATTACTGATGCATGTGCCAACATGTCACCTGCCATGTTGTCCAGTGTACAGCAGGAATTGCAGCCCAAAAATTTCAGTTCAATTCTTCTACATGTCCTCTGGGGCAGCAAGAAGGATAAATGAATCCAATGACAGGAGAGTTCTAAATCCATCCGCTATTCTTGACATCACAGTTTTGGAAATAGCAGCCAAACAGATTCTCGTTTTATGCTTATTATTCTTAACATTAATGTGCGAAAGTGTCTTTTCTTACGAAACCGATGGTGCTCTAAAACTTTGCAACTGGCATTTTATCCGTATCTCTCTCCATTTCAAGACTGGCCATTCACAAACTTTCCACGTACAAAACGGATCGTCAATGTGAAAAACAAGTCAGAATTGGCGTGGTGTAGCGCGGAAGATTAAATATCTAACATATATCCATCACTTTATTTGGATTGCCTTTCTATAAATCACATAAATGCCACAGGAGTTGGTACATGTGTGTGGTTGAGGGTAGGGACTTCGGATATGCGGTTCACCGAGGAATCGGAGACGCGGGAGTTGGGGATAGGAGTGACAAATAGTGGATGAATTTACGTGGTATGAAGTGGTCGTGAATAGCCTACCCAAATGTATAGGCAGAAAGTGCAATGGTGTGGAATGAATGACCAGAGTAAAGATAAAAAAGCTTAATCAAAATTTTGTCACTAGGTGGCTCTGTAACTGGTCCCACTTTACTATGCTTAAACACTACTTTATGACAATAGCGGTCGGTGTTCTGGAGTTAAGGGCGGGGCTTAGTAATATATTGGACAATCTGTTTATCTTTCGAAATTAACTTGCTTTCGTATTTAAATCTTCTTAATTTATGACTCATGGCCTCATTTGGAATTGTGTAAAATGATATTGGGATCACGACAACTTCCTTTTTTAGTCACAGTTTTCCATATTTTTAGCGTAAAAGAAAATAGAAAGTCATTTTGATTTGAACATTTCAGTAAATTTTGAAATTGATTATTTTTCAATTTATCATGTGTTAGTACTTCTCTTTGTTATTTATTTCCCAGTTTCCAGCCAGAAATGGGGTGGAAAAAATTTCTTTCGCACATCCTTCCCTAAAGGTATCTTGAGTAGTACTGACCCGATAAAAAGCAATATAAGTATATTTGAAAGGTATAAAAAATCGAAGGTCGTTAAGCTGACAAATGATTACTTGTGTACATGAAATCAGATTACTATTCCCAATTAAAGCTTAAGCAGTTTGTGAAAGTGATTTTAAATGCAATATTTTTTCTAAAATCACCAAAAAGTAATAGTTGATGTTTTATGCCTTTTACTTTCTTTCAATTCTTTTTTTCGAAACAAATGCTTAATTTATTATTTAAGTTTATTCTTCAGTATAACATTATGAAAGCGTTGCTGAGAAAGATATGCGGATAGTAATCATTGTGTTATCTATAGTTCTCTTTGCAATGAAAATTCAAAATTAAATGGAAAGACAGAAGCATTTGTTCTAAGAAAATTCCTCAAATTGTTCAATTATACCTATAAAGGTAACTTAACTATAATACTAATCTTGACACTATGACTTTTCTAATGATTAAAAAAAATTCACTGCACGGAGTATTATCGCTCTTGGATGAATTAGCAATAATGCACTGAAACGTGACCAGAGTAGAAAATTAAACCTAATGTTAAGAGCAAAATTAAGCTTGACTTCTGAGTCCAGCTGTTTGTTGTCTGTCTGCCTGCATTCCAACTCTATCAGTATCTTCCCAAGAGTGAGTGCTTAACCCTATGAATATACCTGTCCAAAGATCATATCAACCCCGGAGCAGATTTGTATTCTCTGGTGAAGCAGTCCTAATCTTCTTATAAATTGGTGTGTCTGTTACCGTGAAAGACCGAAATTTGGAGAATGTCGACTTTCACTGGTGAATGTCAACATTCACATAGTAATGTCACCGGTGAATGTCAACATTCTCCAGTTTCGGTCTTTCACAGTAACATGTCTACTCTCAAGCCATCTGGCATAAGTAGTTTTCATCAGCATAAGCTGCGCCTCATATTAAAGAAATGAAGACCCCGAATGATACAGTAAAACATTTAATTTCCTTTCCATATATCATGAATTAACTAACTATTATTTATATATTTTTTTACGTAAGTATATGTCTGAAAGCGCGGAATAATGTAGAGTGAGAGTAAAATATTTAAAAAGCACTGGTTTAGTTGTGCGCTGCACACAAAATGAATCCTACTATGCTAAATGTGTGAAGCATAATTCCTTCTGTATTTCAGGTGTTTTAGAAAGTTTAATATTTAAAGGCGGTTTTTAAAATTTTATGGTGCATTATATATTAAAGCATTTCGCGTGTTATACTTAGGAATATGATTTTTTTTATAATGCCAAGACGAAAGCTTGTGAATGGACATGATTTTTTAGCGTTGACGTTCGTGAGATTTTTATACAATATCATTTAAAATACTACACGTCAAATACCTAATTAACTTATTGTTATGCATAAAATTCAAACAGTTAATATCTTAATTAATTTCATATTCAGCAATTTTATAAGCTGATAATAAAATACTTAAGACGAAAATTTCGTCCCAGAAGAATGTCCGAATATTCGAATTTTTGCTTTTACATTTGCTTAAAGAAATTTTATATAAAATAATTACTACTTTGTTAAGTAGCGTTTCTTCTAGTACTAATCCGTAATTTCATTTAAATCTTACCTTCTAGAAATTGCTGGAATAACATTTTACATCCAGAAATTTAGAATTTTTTATAAGTAATTCATGTTAAAAAACTTACGAGAAATATATGGAAAAATCATAAGTAATTACGAAGCATTTTGCAATTTTTGCTTTTAAAAAGTTTTTATTCACTCAGCAGCATCTGTGAAAACACATGTCTCTGTAAAAACTCAATCATCAGATCTTCACTTATATAAATTCCTTATATTATCTTTAATTTCTCTTTGTCCTGTCAGGCTAGATTTGTGAGAAGAAGATAGCTTCCGATTCTGCCTACTTTCCAATGCTGAAAAATCCATTAGTTGTTTTCAATTACCTCGTTTTTGTCAATTTTTTTGCTAACACCACCCATCAAATCTAAGCGCTTTCTCACCATTGCATTGTATCGCAGATTCTAATTTCATTAAAATGTATTCTTGAGAGAACGAGAATTACGTTTTCTAACTTCAGTTTTTAAAAAATAATGTTAATCACAGAGCGGCAGCTGTGACAACATGTGTAACAGTAAAAAAAATCAAGCATTATACTAAATTTATACAAGTCCTTATGAAACGTTTAATTTCTTAATGTCCCTGATATACGTGATTTGTGAAAAAGATATCTTCGATTCTCCATACATTTCAGGAATCCATTAGCTGGTTCCACTTGCCTTTTTTCTGTCACATTTCTTGCTCCTGCCACCCATGAAATCTACGATAGTTAAAGACTTTCTCACCATTGCATTGTATTGCGAATTCTGATTTCGATAAAATGTATACTTGGGGGTGGGGGGGGGGTGGGGAAATAGAATTTTAATCAATCTACTTAGCAATGGCATCGATAGCTTGATGTATTTAACTTATGATACTTTTTTACGATTCTTTTCTATAAAATTTCTTCCTACTGCCACCCTCAAATTAGTGATAGATAAGTGCTTTCTTACTTTTGCGTTATATTTCAAATTACAATTTCAACAAAATGTTTATAAGGAAAACGAACAGAATCTCAACCAGTTCGCTTAGTAATTGTATCGATTACTTGATGTATTTAATGTATGATACTTGACACTTGTAATATCTAGTTTTATGAGAAAAGGATTTCGAAAGTAGAAACTTTTTTATTTCATTCTGCTCTATCAACCGAAGCTTCTAGAAATGCAACTAATAAATTTATTACAGCATATGCTAAAGTGGAGCAAATTTTTTTATCTGGACAGTTATGCCCTGTTTGCAAAATTAAAGGATCACCTATTTAAACTCATGTGACTTGAGTGTAGCTAAGAATATGGAAGTTGTAAATAATTTTACGTTGTCATGCTTGGCATGCCCTCAAAATGCAAAATTGACTATTTCTGGAAAAAAATAATAACATAGGAAATGTGATATATTGTTGGATGGGGGGAAAACCCGAAATCCAGGCTTTACAACGATTTTCCACTCTGTGTATTAGATTGTCCTGGAGAGCCTGCATTAACAACCATTTGGGGAGGGGAGAAACTCGAAATCCAGGTTTTACAACGATTTCCACTCCGTGTATTAGATTCTCCTGGAGTGCCTGCAGTAACAAAATGCATTCAAGATTAATAACACCTTGAATCTCCTGTAGAATCGTAGGTAGGAGCTACAGTGATGCAGTTAGGCGTCCTTGAGTGTCCCACACATGTTCTTTCGTATTTAAGTCCGGATAATGTGTCGGGCACCCCGTCCTCTGGTTTGAAGAAAATCGGTCACTAGTGGAGCACGATGGGGACGCATATTATCGTCCATAAGAAGGAACTTATTGCCGACTACATCCCTAAGCGACTTGACGCGAGAAGCAACCACCTTGCTTATAGAATTTATCATTCATTTTTGCAATTGTCAAAGTTTTAATATTAGAGCAGCCATTCAAAATGATGCCATCCTATATCATGATCCTATCACCTTCATAACTTTACCTTTCGTCTTGTTTTCAGTCTTATGGCGTGTATTTTGTTCTCTAGTTAAGTTCAAGTTTCGTTCTGAAGCGTTCTGTGGTGTTCAGTCTTTTGTTTTCTAGTTCTCCAGTCTTATGGCGTGTATTTTGTTATCCCGGATAATAAAGCGTCTGGAATTCACTCTCAACACAAAAATAATATTGATCAATAAACAGAACTCAACGCCAGTTCGTGGTGCTTTGATCAAGATTATCTCTGCCCCATTTCAACCTGGTGCCTTCCTGAACCCGAGTTAGTGGGAGACAAATAATATGTTTCTTTGCAAAGAATTATTATTCATACAGCCTATATTTGGAAAATAGAATACCTACAGCTGCAACGAACTCTCTTGCAATATGAACTGACGACAGTTGCCTATTTCTTTTAGCAGTCGTTGCCAAATAACGGACCCAAAAGTCCTCTGTTACAAGTTTTCGACCTTGACCTAGTTGTTTGCACACATCCCCAAAGTCTTCAAAACTTTTCCATATTTTTAACATAACTCTTTTAGCTACTTTAGGGTCTTTACAGACTTGTATCAGCCTCTGTCCAGCTCCCATTCTCCCAATATCTCGCCATTTTTCACATTCCATCAAATGACTTCTCAACGATATGTCCCATCTTCTATACGCGAAAATTTTATAAACCTTGGCTTGGTATAATCCTTGAAATTAGAATTTAAAGCTCCCACTTGCACTCCTTCTTACACATGCAAAAGATTTGGTGCAAAAATTTATAGATTTCTGCATAGCGAAAATTAATCTTGCAGCATTACGCGATAACGTTGGCTTTGAGGTACCAATCAATTACCTTCATTCGATTTCACTTAAAGGAATTAACGAAAAGCACCTTTCATTGTTGTTACTTTAATTTTGCCTCACCGATGTATTAACAAATTACGTATTTTAGAGCTAATGATTTTATATTAAACCGAAAAGTCAGTTGTGACAGTAAATATTTTTATTGTAATGATCTGAAATATTTTTTTTATTTCAAATCCAAATTTAAAGTTTATTTTGATTTCAGAATTTGAAAATAATTTTGAAATTAACTGTCCTGGTGTTCAGATATTTTAAATTCTTAGAAAACTTTACTGATATTTCAAAAATTGATTTTGCTTCATAAAATAAGTGTTTTATAATAAAGTGTGTCTTCAAAAGTTCCCCCCATGCATCTTACTGTTGGCTAGTATGTGATAATTGTCTCCAAACCACATTAGTAAACGTTTGCTTTGAAAATGATGATCAAAAGTCTAAGATATTGTTAAATACTTGTGCCTATCTATCGAAAGTAGGGAAAAGTTAAAATTGATTAATCAAATATTAACTCAAGTGATTATATCTTTTATTTTCATGCCTCGATTCAAAAACAGTCTGAAGAATGTAAAATGCAAGTATGCTGTATCTTTATTGCCAAAAAACAAACTCCTATTTTGTGTGCCATTAGTATTCTTATTCATTATTTGTAAAATCGCATTGAAATAAAATATTACTTATTCCACTGTCTCGCCTCGTGTGATAATGAAACATAATCCATTTTTATGTCATCCAGTTGTTCGATTTGAAGTACAGTGTTTCGATTCTTTATGATGACATGTTATGATTATGATAAGCTATTACAGTGTATCTTCAAGCAAAAATCGAATCTAAATGCGTCTTTAAAAATTGTTTTTCCTTTTTCATTTTTTATTTGTTCTTCTACAAAATTACGTGTTATAAAATTGTGTGCCAGTATTGTAACACTACTTCATCATAAATTACGTTGTATCGTGTTTTTGAACAAGAAAGCTTTTCACTAATTAAAACATTTGAAGATAGCTTTTGTATACCTCTAATTTTGTTTTGTTGCATGTTAAAATAATATGGCGATGAATTAAAGAATTAATGACTTATTAATTTCATGACTGGTTTATTTCAAACCTATCCCGACAGCAATGTAAAGAAGCATTTCTGAGTAAATGCTTTTTATATGGATTCAATACAGAATCTGTGTCCAATACCCTTGCATTGTTACTTTAAAATCATATGCCTTTCTAAGTATTGCATAGTATTCTTAAGCATTACACTTTTTGATTTTAAATATTCGGCTATAGGTGGAAGGAACGGCATTGAAAGTATCTCCAGTTGGCATGTGAAGCTCATCGATCAGGATATTGTTGTTTGTTTTACCAATTACTTTTTTGCAAGGACAGCTGAAGATCATGTTCCCCATCAGACATAAAATTCAATGCCGGATGGTTATACTAGAGAAACCTGATGAAATCGCGAAGTTCAGTTCAGCACTCGGAAGCTCCATTGCATACTTGGATCTGAGTACCCTTGAATATTCAAAAAAGGAAAAGATTCCCTTCACATATGGTGCATTGTATAAGCACATGGAGGACGGAGTAACAATTATGGACTCACTTCATTTAGATTTACCAAATGCATTGGCAAACTACATTAAAACTGATGGAATTCCAAACTGCACGCAAAATAGAGGAGCATTCCATATAATGTGTTTCATTCTATCTTATGAGTTCATTGTAAAACCATTCGCAGAAGCCATAGGGTGGGCTCTTAGGAGTTCCAGAGACAGTCTGAATAATCTCACTAGACTTCTACCACTTCTTCAACAGCTGGAACTATGCCAGTATACCTACCAAAATCCTGAGATTTTCGATGATTACATAGCTGTGTTGATTGAACACCCGGAATACCCATGGTTGAAAATTCTGTTTTTGGATAGTTGTTGCTTTCACGTAAAGTTCAGAATACTTAAAGGATCTGAAGACGAAGTCGAGCACTTTCTAAAAGCGGCGCAAGCTCTAAAAGTGAACATTTTTCCTGGAGTAGCAGTAAACACAGCATTGTTTTCTGAACATCTTCATTATTTCTCTATGAGAAGGGTAAATACCGATTTCTGTCCCTTAAACTTTTGCTTATATAATGGAAAAATACAGAACGCCCTTGTATTATTGAAGTACGGATTTTCTATTGAGTATGAAGAAGCATTCTTCAATAACGCCTTCAGGAAAGTTATAGACTTACTGGGGTAAGTAAATTTTCTGTTTGATATTTTGTGAAAAATTTATCTTGTGTATGTATTTTTTGATGATTTTTGAAAGTTTGTTTTCTTGCTTTTATGTTCTCAAAGCAATGTGGAATATACTACATTATAATCTTGATGCTTTAAAAAATAAAGAAAAAGGAGGAAATATCTCTCTGAAAACATTATTCCAAATTTTTTCTTAATGTTAAATTGGCTGCTATGGTTAGTATCACAGATAAAAATGTGAAAGGAAAATAGTTGCTCAGAACTAAACTAATTTAGATCTTGTACAAAACGTAAGCTTGTAACCGTTGTATAAAAATTATGAAAAATACCTATATAATAACTGTAATAACATAATGGCTGAAACGTTGATCGAAGTCTTTCAGTTTGCTTAAGTTATCACATGAGACGATGAACAGTGCTCAAGTATTTAGCGAAAAGTCTATTTGGCAAATGCTGTAGAGTTCTGGATTTCTTGTTGCATGCGTCTATTGTTATCTACAAAAAAGGAATAATTACTTGTTCAAGTTTAAAAAGAGCTTGCATAAAATACTTTTATAACTATTGGGCTCTGCCCCTTGCTGGCTGAAGCTCGCGAACCCCTAGGAGGATTGCAACGCAATCCTCCTAGGTTTGCTACGCAAACCCAGCTCGCTTCACTCGCTACAATGAAGACACTGCGTGTCCTAGCACAATTATTTTAAAATCTTTATTTATATATATATGAATAAGCTTTATTTTGCTTCTGATGCTTTAACTTAAATCAGCACAGAATAAATCTTAACACATTCTTAGAAGAATTTACAGGTTCTTATGCTGGGTGCTAGGAGTTCCAAAATCTTATCCTTTTTGGCTATGGTATAAAAAGCGGAACCTTTTAATTACCATTTATATAACGAAAGAAACCGGCAATAACCCCGCAAATGGGTTTCCTTCCCCGTGAGGTTACCTGGAAACAAAATGTCAGTTTCACAGAGAAAGTTCTCGTATTCAGTGTCTCAATATCATCAAAATTAAGGACTGATGTACATCAAATCCTAATTCTCAATCATCTTTATAGTGGTGGGCCTTGGAGTAGGCTGTTCGTTGAGATGGAGTATTGGGCGTCACACTAGATTCAGATTACGAAGTCAAACTTTAACAGTTCTCGTCTTTCATGGAAATTATACATTAATTAAAATGTCAAATATTAATTTATCATCTTGTACCTAGCACGAAAAATGCAATTGCTTGAGATGTTTTACTGACATTATAGTGAAATTTTATGTTAATATTGCATACATTAAAAAGTGTGTTAGGAGCTAAGCCTAAATTTTATGATTCTATCATCCAGTATACATATAACTCTGTCATTCTATAATATTTTCATAATACCAAACCAACATCAAGCATTTCAAATCAACTTACTTTAGAAGCAACATTTTCATTTCTAAGATTTTATTGATGCTTTTTTAAAGATTTTTTTTCTATTAAAGAAAATGAGCATATCAGTTTTAAAATTTTACATAACCATTTTTCTTCTTAAAGTGAAAAAAAAGCCTTGATAAGAGTTTGTTAATTTCAGATTGTCTTTCATTTCTTTCAGAATGCCTTCCAATGGAATGCGAGCAATACCTCTTATCAACACAAGAAGAATGCTTCTGCTATTTTTTATGATCATAAGCTTCTCCACGGATTCGGTTACCAGTGATGCTTTCAATAGAATTATTATACCATGGCGCAAGATCTGGCGGGCTATTGCAGACCCTTTCTTAACTCTTGAAGAAATAAGAATCATTTTCTCTGTGATAACTTTAGAATTTGAAAAGCATCCAATCTATCACAAAATCGTCGATGCCTATAAAAATGGGAAAATATGTGACAAAGATTCCTTGGATAAATACCAGCCTAGAAGCCTTAAACACCTCTCTCGGATTTCGATTCGAAAAGCTTTGTTCGCAAGAAATGAACTTCCCGAAGGAATTGAGAAGCTTGGAAATATTCCTATTGTGCTGAAAAGTCATTTGCGTCTCTATCCTTGAATTTGGACATCGTCACTACTTGGAAAAAGGCGCTGAACTCTTTATTCCTCCAAGAATAGCTTATAAGACTGACTGGATGTCACTCAAACACGTGACTGTTATTAATGCACAAATATTTTAAAGTGCTCATTTATTTTTTTTACTTAAACTGTATCTTCTGTCCAATAGTTTGGTTTACCGGTGAAAGGCTTTCATGTTAAATCACACGTATGATGTGGCATAAATCTTATCAACTCCCTTTTATATTTTTCTCTTTCTTTTAAATAATCGTTGGATATCATAGCCAGTGACAACTTAACTTGATAGTACATTACAAGCTACGAGCAGCCTCATCACCGTCGAATGATATAATTAGTGTTTCTTTTCACAACAAATTAAGGGCCGTGGTAAACTCGTGACAGAATCTAGGCTTCAGTACGGGAGAATCGTGGATTCAAGACTCGAGTACATAGAAAATCCGCCCTACCGTCCGCGCTCTTATGAGCGTGATGGACGCTAAATACGGTGAGGATCAAACATCCTCTTGCTGGTGTGACGTAGAAGATTGGATATGGCGTCCAAGTATCATCCTCGTCATCTGACAATAGTTAAAATTACAATGTCTGTCCCAAAATAGCAATCGTGTAGTTTCGAAAAGGGACGTTAAACTTTAATCTAACTAAACTATAGCATGAAAAACCAAACGACTTCCTTTTAACTATAACATTTAGCCATACAGAGTATTATTCATTGGCGTTTTAAACTGAACTTTGTCCAAATTGATTGAATTATTTTATACATATTAGAATCATTTTCAGGTCTATTGATACATTATGTAGTTTTTCCTATATTTTCAAATTGAGTTGTTTTTGGCTATAATTGCTTTTCTGCACGAGAAATATCGTAACATAATTCAGACATAATTTATTTATCTTGAGTTATCTGTGCAAACATTGGAGAATGTGAGGTCGGAAAAAATTGCGCATCACTTTATGGGCTTTGTTGACATAAATGTAGCTTTAACGCATTTTGATAAGTTGAAGTAAGGATTATTTGGATTCTAGTACTACGCAAATAGTATTATTTAGGCCCTAAATGAAGTATATTAATTAACTGAAGGAACTTTGCACTTTGTAGATAATGACTTCCATATTTGTTTATGACAGGATCTAGACAAATCATACTTGACTGTACATAAAATGATGATAGAATTGAAATGATAGAATCTTTTTATTATAAAGAAACACAATTGAATATTTATATTTAAATTAGATGGCCAAAATTTCTAAAAATAAGTTATGAATAGCTTTGTTAACACGCCACTGTTAACTAAGATCTGAGAATGAACAAACATTTGCCCTGATTTATTTGGGTGCATTTATGAATAGATTAAAGTCGTTGTAGAAATATTTATGAAACCAAAGGAAAAAATTCTACTCGAAGAAAACTTGAATGCTCTTTAATATTTATGTTTCAATTTATAACAGCTTATATAATTTTTAAGGAAACTGATTCTAATGAAAGTGTCATTAAAACTCATTATAACCAAAATAAAATATATTGTTCTGCGCATTAACATTAAATTCCAAAGCAAAAACTTTTTTACTTATTTGAGAAAGGAAAATCGTTACAATTTACACAGACACTATAAGACAACTTTATGATTTCTCCATATGAAAATCACTTCCTGAAGACTTCGTGTGTATAGATGCTTCATATGCGTTACTTCACCACAGCACAACGATTTGCCCTTAAATTGATGGTTTTCCTACTGTAACAGTGGTTTGCATTTTAATTCTATATTATCCACTTAAATTTGTATATTTGTTTTTCGTATTTCTTCTTTGTTTTCACATTACTGTGGGGATGGTTGTCCTATTTTTGTTGTTTTTATTGTTATTATTTATATTCACATCTTTTTTTTCCTTCCTGCTTTGGCGATAAAAAATTTTAAGACGATTTGCTCTAAATGTACTATCTTAAAATTTTTTCAAACTGTGTTTCATTTTATATTGTTGATTTCTTGCCAATTCATTTTGCTTATCTCGCAAATATCAGTAATAAAAAGTATTTGTATCGAGACTTTTCATCTTTAACTTTTACTGAAAAACGTTGCCATATACTTTTAGATTCGTGTTTGTATTTGGGATATTAAACGCACTTACTATATCAAATTACAACGCTTAAACCACACCATTTAATGGTTAATAATTAACTAGAGTGAATCTGAGGAGACCGGAGTTCCCGTTTTGAAGGCAAGGGGAGAAGTATTGATCGTTTCAATATCCCAAGACTAGCACTTTTGGACGATTTTACTCCGGAAAGGGGTGACAGGCAATAAGTAAGATGAGTCCATTTCCGGAGTTCTTTGCTAGGTCACGCCAAGTAAAATGTAAACATCTCCTCCTCCATTTTTCACTTTTCCACTATTTTGGTGAAAATAAATCCGACTGACGCTTGCGCAAAAGGTCGGAAAGTTTCAGGATTCGAGAACATAGAATAGGCGCATTAGGGGATCGGAGAGCCCATAGCTGATGGGTTTGAGGTTTGCGCGGAGCTTCCGTGAATGACCTGCCTAAATGAATGGGCTGAAAAATGGAATGGTGTGGATTGCCACCACACAATCTGCTTGGAGTGGAGTGAGCGTGAATAATGGGCTTAAACGGTGTAAGGGTAAAGGGTAGCAAAGGAGCATAGAAGAGAGTTTTTAAAGAAGTGATTGATAAAGTTTCACCCTCAATCTCTCTTAGTCAAAGCAATTCAAGAAAATCAAAGTGAAGCGAATCAAAACACTGAGCAGTCCAGAGAGAAAAAAAGATTTATCACAGGCAGTACTAATAGCATTTTGTTAATTCAGTGCTCTAAAAGGGCTCGTGATGCTGTTCGAATTAAGTTATTTATTTTATAGTCATAATAAAAAAAAGGAGTTGAATTAAGCGTAATTTAAACATTGAACAAATATAAGTATTGATATATGCATATTTACTGAGGTAATATGTCTTAATTATTCATCGTTATCTGACCTAAATAAAGACCTGCTAAATTCTCTTTTTTAATCTTTAAAATACTTTGGTTTGAAATTTCATTTCTAGATATCTATAATTATTTATTTCTAATCAAAATGAAAGATGACTAAAATAATTAATAATACGAAAATATTGTAAAATATTTTAATTATCTCACAATGACATACGAACCATTATAATTAAACAATATAAAAGAAATAATCACTGAAAACATAGTTATAAGTGTAAAACTATCGACCATGAAAAGATACCTAGCAATGCTAATGCTGCTTATAGAGGTCAGCCATTTTAACTTGCTCCCGGTATGAACAAAGTCTTTGTAGTTCAGTAAATGAAGGGTTTCGAAAAAACATTAAATTATAAAGTTTTGAAAATTGGTACAAATGCTTTCGAGGGTATTTTGTTGAAAATAGTAAAAGTCCCTGATCCTAGGGGCGGGAGGGGAAGCTCGTGCCGCCATCTTGGATTTCATCCCCCATATCCCCCTTTTTTAGTTTTTTCTAAATATCTCGAAAACTATTCAATTTTCAAATTACAATTGATTCAACAAATTAAAGAGCGTAAAATTCCCTACAAATACATTCTGTTATTTTTCATCCAGCTTTTATAGTTTCCGTGATAATGGGCCTCAAAATTTGTCGCCATCTTGGATTTTGCCCCCTTTTTTATTTTGTTTTTAAGTATCTCGAGAACTATTTAATTTTTAATTATATGTAACACATCAAATTAAAGACAATGAAATTTCCTAATAATAAGTGGTTTTATTTCATTTTTTAGCTTTAATAATTTTCGAGATAATTGGCCTTAAATCTCACTACAATCTTGGATTTTGTATCCCCTGTCTTAGTTTTTCTTGAATGTCTCAAAAAACTTTTAAATTTTTAATTGCATAGGATACAGCAAATTAAAGAGCGCAAAATTGCCTACAATTAACTGCTTGGATTTTTCTTCTAGCTTTAATAGTTTCTGAAAAGATTTGTCGGAAATGGATGAATTTCTAAAAAACTCTTAATTCAGGATTTTCTCCCACGGTTAAACCAGCCATAAAAGGGTGTCAAGGAAAACAAAAATCATATAGCTTTGAAAATTGATAAAAATGTTCTCGAGGGGTTTATGATGATGTCCCCGCTCCTGGAGGGCGGGCTCGAGGCCGCCATCTTCGATTTCATCCCCCCTTTTTTTAGTTTTTCTTGAATATCTCGAAAAGTATTCAATATGATTTAACAAAAAAAAGAGAGTGCGATTCTCTACAAATGGGTGTTTTGATTTTTCTTCAGGTTTTAATATTTTTTGAGATAATTGGTCTCAAAATGGATGGATTTGTAAAAAAATCTTAATTGATATTACAATAAATGAAGGGTTTGAAGAAAAACAAAAATCATATACTTAGAAAATTGGTAGAAATGTTCTCGAGGGGCTTATGATGAACATACTAAAAGTCCCCAGTCCTGGGAGTGAGCTCGCGCTGCCATCTTGGATTTCATCCCCCTTTTTTAGTTTTGCTTTAATATCTCGATAAACTATTCAGTTTTCAAACTATATCTGATATAAAAAAAATAAAGAGCGTAAAATTCCCTACAAATGCATACTTTTATTTTTCTTCCAGCTTTAATACTTTCCAAGATAATGGGTCTCAAAGTTTATCGCTATCTCGGATTTCATCCCGTTTTTTAATTTCTCTTGAATATTTAAAAATATATATTCAATTTTCTAATTTTATGTTATCAGCAAATAAAATTGCTTAAAATTCCCTACAAACACATGCTTTTATTATTGTTTTAGCTTTGATAGTTTCTGAGATAATGGGTCCCAAATTTTGCCGCCATCTTGTACTTTTCTCTCCCTTTTTTATTTTTTCTTCAGTATTTCGAAAACTATTTGATTTTCAAATTACATGTAATACGACAAATTAATGATCGTAAAATTCCCAACAAATGCATGCTTTTACTATTTTTTCTAGCTTTAGTAGTTCCCGAAATATTCAAGAAAATCTAAAAAGGGGGAAGGGATAAAATACAAGATGGCAGCAAATGTTGAGACCCATTATCATAGAAAACTATTAAAGCTAAAATAAAAGCATGCGTTTGTAGGAATTTTACGATCTTTAATTTGCTGATTCCATAAAATTAGAAAATAGAATAGATTTCGAAATATTGAAGAAAAATTAAAAAAGGGGAGGATGAAGTCCAAGATGGCTATAAACTTTGAGCCCCATTATCTCAGAAACTATTAAAGCTGGAAGAAAAACAAAGGTATGAATCTGTACGGAATTTTACGCTCTTGAATTTGTTAGATAAATTGCAAATTGAAAATTGAATACTTTTCGAGATATTCAGGGAAAACTAAAAAAGGAGCATGAAATCCAAGACGGCGGCGCGAGTTCACCTCCCAGGACAGAGGACTTTTATTATGTTCATCAGAAGCCCCTAACGAACAAGTGTACCATTTTTCAAAACAATGCTATTTAATGTTTTTTTTTTAAACCCTTCGTTGTCTGGACTATCAACTAAGATTTTTTACAAATTCATCCGATTGGAGACCAATTTTCTCAAAAACTTTTAAAGCTGGAAGAAGAATAAAAGTATAAATTAGTATGAGAATTTTACGCTCTTTAATTTGTTAAATCACATGAATTTTGAAAATTGAATTGTGTTCGAGATATTTAGGAAAAACTAAAAAAGGGGGATGAAATCCAAGATGGCGCCCCGAGCTTACCCCCCCAGTACCGGGGACTTTTATTATGTTCATCATATTTCCCTCAGGAACATGTGTACCAATTTTCAAAACTATATTATTTAATGCTTTTTTCACCCCGATTTTTGACCTTCGTTCACTGGACTATTAGTAACAAGGTATCTAGAGATATCTGCACGTGAAGAAATGAAATGCTGGTACTGTGGAGCTCAGTATCTTACATTAACACCTGACCATCTTGACAAAGTCATAAACGTCTTTTTCAAGTTGAATGGAATATGAATTATTCATGTTATTCACACGTTAACTCCTGAGAAATTCCAATATTATTTTCAAGAAATTAACGTCGATATCTAATTTTCCTTAGTTCAAAGTAAAATTGAATACATTCCCATGTTGTGTTAGAAGTAAGTTGTCGACTATAAGCTTCAAATTCAGTTATAGGAAATTCTTCCTATCGACGCTGAGAATTTATATCGGAAAATGAACATGAACATGAAATTTTAACAGCTTAAGGCCTGGCGAACCATTTCTGTTTTTCTTACCGCTTGTAAGAAAAGAAAATTTCAGCGAGCGCACTTTCTTGAAAATACATTTTCAAATTCTGTGCATTTAACACGGGGATGACATGAAAAATTGATAGTTCATTCAACTTGGAAAAACCCGTACGGAGTTTTGTTTGAGATAGGCAGGTGTGAAAGGCCAGATACGGAGGACCACAGTACCAGCAATTCATTTTTATACATGTCGATAACTCGTGTCACCTTCTTTGTGAAAACAGTAACGAGTCTTCGGAGCTTGCTATCAGCAATAATTTTGCGTCCATTAATTGCCAAAAGGCGATATTTTTTTCAAATTGACGGTCGAAGATGTGCGTCAGATGCAATGAATCAAAGGCAGTTCGTTGCTATCTGTAGCTAGCTGAGATGGTTGGCCTTTATAGTCTGCATTGGCACTGCTAATATACCTTGACAGCGGATAATATTTTGCTCTTCTACTATGTTCTTAGTGATAATTTCAGGTATATTGTTAAATTACTGTGGTTTCGCAAGTTATTGAAAAAAAAATTGAATGAAATTTTCTTGAAATAAAAATCTTTTTGAAGCAGGAGATATTCCAATGAACTAATCAGTCCAATCGAAAAATAAGTGATAATAAAAGATCAACAGGAAGGCTGATAATGAGAATTTAATTTTAAGCACATAATTGTTATATATATCCTCAAGCTTATTTTATGAATCAAGTTTTTAATATGTTTAAAAGAGTTTCAAAAAGAAGAGCTGCTCTTCCTAGCAGCGTACGTAGAACAGTGTTGCTGACCATATTTTAAATATATATGTTGCGAACACAATGTGGATAATCGGTTATTAATCATAATCTCATCGGTAATCATACATAATATACGGTGATTATGGATTATAACCCAGGTAATTATGCATAATAACCGATTATTCACATTAACCGTAACATAAACATTGGGAAAATGCATCTTTCTACTTACGTAAAGTGGCAATCAAAAGTACTAAGAAGCCTTCTTGAAAGCTGAAATCATATTCATGCAGACATTCCTTGGAGCTGTGTTTTCACAGGTAGCGTTTTTCTATATGGTATTTAAATAACATATAGAATCTGCGAAACCTATCAAAAAATATACCAATTTGTTATCTGTGGGGAGTATTTGCCCTTTCCAGTTCCGATTCCTCAAAAGTTGTTTTTTATATGTATCTGATAAGAGATCGAAGTGGTCATAGTGGATTAATTTACCGCATATTTTACTAAAACCATAATCTCTAATCATAAAAATATTTTAGATATCATTAAAATACTCATTCATATATTTATGAATTATATATTAATTTGTGATTCAAGTGTTCAAACAAGAAACAATTCATCGCTCAACAAGCAACACGGCCTATGTTAATGTTCCAGGTTTTACAAGAGGAAGAAAAAAATTGAATTTTCCTGTCAACCAATTACGAATATGGTAGATTATTTTTGTAATCGGTACTGAGTGATCTCATACTCGTACCTCATATTTAAAAAAAATCCGCCATATTTTTTATTGGTCCCGAAAAATTCACAATTCGTTCTTGAAAAATTTGGAAAATTGAAATAGGTGTTGTTGTTTGTTTAGCGACAATTTATAATCTGATTCATCTCCAACTTCTGGAGAATTCCCTAATTCCTTAACAATATGACTCCGTTGAGTTCGAATACACAACTTTACCAGCTAAATCAATATTTTTATTGTTAACTGGAACAAGGTTATTTTAATGTGATATTTGAAAGGTTTATAGCATATATAGTTAGATGTGTTTTGTGTTCCACAGAACCATAAGTAAATACCAGAAATCTCTTGGGTTTTCTTAAAAAAAAATCGTTTAATTTAATTCCTGATATACGTTGATGACTAAAGTTCTATAGCTAGTTGAATCAAGTCAACTGGATGTTTCTCTGTAAATCAAGTAATGCTCCTCAGTCAGCCATTTTCGCTGCATATTTACAATAACTGCGGTACATATTAGGCTCGCAACGTGAACATATGAGTAAAACACTCTGATAATCCGTTCTGCCACAAAAAGCTTACGTTTCTGATTTAAACGGGATATGCAAGTTTTACGCGCATTTAAGATTTTATCATTTGAATACAAGGCAGCTGTATGCCTCTTAATAGCAAGAGTTTAAACTTTATATTTAAAATGCCTTTATTTTTTAAAAAATCAGCTATTATTCTTTTAATTTTGAAATAAATTTTCACATTATTATTTTAATTACCATTATCGTTTTTTTTCATTTATTTATTTTGAGCTGTGTATTTTAAAATGAAACTTGAAACAAGAGATTTTGAATGTCTATCTCAGAATTAATTCTCAAATTAATTTTATCTAACTATTTCATCTTTTAACTAACTGCAAACTTATCGGCCTTTTTTTCCTGTTTAGGAAAGCAGTTTTAAGCACAATGATGTTTCAAAAGCACGTTGATGTTTGGTTTACGATCATGGATTACAATACAAGCTTTTTATACAGCTGTTTTGTCTCTCAAAACGCATTATTTTTATTTGTAAATGCAAATGCACTAAGATACTAGGAAGTTACACTGAAACTCAGAGCGGTCAAAGTTCACAGAATGTATCTGATTACTAATCAGATGATCTAATTTTGAAAAGTTGAGAGAAAAAAAGTTGAGAGAGAGAAGAGAAGAAGTTTGAAAGAAAGAGTTCTTCATAATATTTGGTTTCCCTCGCAAATAAATCAGCCTATAATCCACGATAAAATAACAAGTCTGATTACATGCATTGCAATGTACTGACGGGTTGAATACAGATATCGCTTACAACAATTAGTAGAAAAGTGTCCATTGTTTTCAGAAACCATTTAAATAACATCACTGATTTTGTCACCCCCCCCCCCTGCAAACAAGGTGAGATTACTGGTATTTTATTGCGTATCATGCATCATTTCACTGATAACTTAATTTTAGGTCGAATAATTGTTTTTCCATTTTGTTAATATGTCCCCTAAGCCCATTCCAAATGGATGATTGTGAATCCTGGTGTGTTCAGTTTCTAACCATGTATTCAGTAACAAACTATGCATGAAACTGGTAATTCACGATCTGAAAAAGATATCTTGCAAACTTAAAATTTTTATATATGTCTTTAAACAACTTTTTTATAATTTAATTTCTACCTAGTGTCAGCTACCTAGTGCCGAAAACCGAGTAGCATTGTAAATTATATACTGATTTGTCTTCAATAATTAGTCAAAATATCAATTATATATTTTTTATTTAGTATTTATTTTGCATAAATACTGGCAAAATATTTGCGCATATATTTATGTAAAATTAGGCTTCGATGAAATTGTCTCTTACTTTGAGAGAAATAGGCCTGTAATATTAATGAATCCAGACGTAGTTCTAAATATTCGGGTTTTTTTTTCCAGAAGCATCTTTACAATTAATTCCTTAAAAAACGCTATTTATTGAGTAAGTCACATGCCCGGTCCACGTACATCAGGGTCACTAAACCCTTCTGGGCTTAACGTTTATGATTTCTTAACATAATCGTTATGGTTTATTTATAATTAAATCAGATTTCCGGTAATTAGAAAAACTTTCTTTAAATGTAATGATTGTGTAATAAGGACTTATTTTGCATGTACACATATACTTTAAACAAACTAAATACACCATATATGAAAGCATTTTAATGTTTTATAAAGTACCATGAAATAATTTTCAATTCATCTCTTGCACAGTATAAGTTATTAAAAATTTTTAGATTTAAATTTTCTCATAATACGTAAAAACCATACGATAATCGAAGTCTGAATCTCGTATTGTGTTTTGTGGTAAAGTCTTTCATCATCAGGCACTTATGAAACGAGTCATTATCTACCAGGAGATAATCAGCTGGCGGGATAAGATTAAAAGAATCAGCAGTTTGAAGAAGAGAACAAGCAGACTCGAGGGGTCAATGTCCCCTTCACTTTTTGCCGAAAAAATGAAATTTTTAACGTAGGACTATACGTTCCTTCCATTGGGGTCTTAGGAAAGAATTTGATTCGCACGCCTTTTTCTATGTCAAAATAGTTTTCTGAATCATTTTTGCTTGCTTAAGCTGAAGAAGCACTCATTTTTTTCTATTTTTTTGCAACAGATTCTACACTGCTTAAAAATCAACCCATATTTAACCCATAATTTTTTTTCATAAATTCTACTTTTTTCGGCTTAAACGGTAAGACGCCTTATATTTTCGAATTAAAAACATTTTAAGAAGGTAAATTCTTTCAAAATATATCCACAATTTTGTCTGTTAAAAAATTCAAATGTTTTATTTTTAGTGTTAGGTGATTAATATGCAGTTGGAATAAACACATTTCAAGATTTACGTCTCACTTGATAGATTTTTATTGTATTATTCAAAGAGAGGGGAAATGGTTTATTTTGTTTCTGAATTATGTGTGAGTCCGTCCAGCTGATCAATAATCTTAAAATTTTTCTATGAGAGACTTGAATCTTTTAAAAAATAGTGACATATTTTTTTTTTGTAATATTAAGAATCAGATCGTTAGCCAATGATTAAGCTTTGAAATATCAATTAATTTTGGATGGCATACTATGCTTTCCTTCAATACTTTTTAAAGCACAAAAAGTAATTATAATTATCGCGCATAAAATTTCTCTGCCGGTATTTCGCAATGAGTTGTACAAAATTTCATAATAGATAAAAAGGAATTTTAAAGAAATTCGGATTAGTTTAGTTTAGTTATATTAACGCCCGTTTTGAAGCAATACAAGGGCTATTTTGGGGCGAATCTCGTAATTTTAAACCTCGGGCAGTTGACGAGGACGACACCTGAGCTGGCATCCCCTCTCCAAACTTCCGCACCACACCAGCGGGAGGACGTTTGGCCCCCTACGCATGATTTAGCTTGCAAAAGGCCCTATACAAGAAGTATCTAGAGTGGAATCGGGTTTCGAACTAGGAGTCCTCTGGCCCCGAAGTTGAGATCGTACCACAGCGGCCTTTAAAGAAATTCCGAAAAAGAACAATATGAAGGCTTAAATGCACGAGGAAAAAAAAAACACTATAGAAGAATTTGAGTACGTTTTCTTTAAAAATCATGGAAAGAATAATTTAAATGCCATCACATTAAAATGTACTAAGAAATTACGTGAGGAACCAACAAACACAAATCAGTCTTGTGAGTTTCACTCTATAAATTTGTCAATAAACAATCCATTTAGTTGAATTCAAAGTTTCACTCAGGCAGGTGTACTTTACTATAGTACTTCAGATCAACCTTTCGCTAAGAATTTCTGTATTTCCCATACCTTTTTTTCCAACGCTCCTTCTCCCTCAGAAGGGGATGGGTCACTGATTTCCCACTCCTTTGAGAAAAGTTCAACACTTCCAGGCGTTCTTTTGATGGTTCCTGTTTAGCCCAGTCGTGGTCAATAAGTGACTGCCAACAGTAGTAGAAGAAAACTTTTGGTCATTGATTATGTTCTCTTTTGTTACTACAACCGTCCTTCCTACTTTATTCCAACAGAACTCCCTGAACTTATTTTTAAAATTTGTATTTTTGTTTTTAATTTTATTTGCTTACTTTTCGACCCTAAAAGTTCCATAATTATAGAAAAAAATCGAGCTAGGAAATAAATCACAGAAAGGATACGCGTGGAATCGCCATGGGAATCATCAAAATTTCATCACACCGCATCGTTACGGGACACATCAGTACAGTGGGGGAAAAGCAACATTTTCTCCTCTTGAACTTAGCAAAGCCTGAGTTGGATTGTTTGCAGCTCCTATTTCCCGCCTGGCCAAGTCTTTTTTTTTCTCCCTCCTACACAAGTCTAGCCTTCGCTCTCCTAATTTGTTTTTCAACGCTTTTTCCGTTCGCTATTTTTAGCTTCACTTCCGCTTACTCGTTACTCCGACGGAAACCCATATGTATGAATGCAGTACTTAATTTCCTGTTAACGAAATTAGAAGGAACTTAAATATTTTTCTGGGTATTTAATATGTTTGAAATGCGAAAAACATCATATGTTACTTGAAAATTTAAAAAATTGAGCTTCACAGTCGTTAAGTTCATTTATAAAATTGCATTTCATTTCTATTCTCTTGAATAATTCTTTTGCATCATTGCTTGATGTGTAGCTGACGAGCCGTCAGTTTTTTTATGTGAAAGAAGGATTAGTGATGGCTCTTGAGCTTCTTTTGAATTTGAAATTTCATTTTAGTGGATTTGATAACTGATACATCATATCTTTGGATAAACTCTTTTTGATTTCTAACATACATATGATAAACTAACTACTCCCGCCGAAAAAAAATTGAATAGAGCTTCTTAAACTATAAGTTCCAACTTGAAATGAGATCGCCAACACAATGAGAGAGCTTGATTTTGACTATTTGTAAATGCAAAGTATGAATATATAAGAAAGCTATCTTAATTTGAAACATTTGATTCAAAATTTCCGAGTAAATAAAAGCTGCTTAAATTAATTTTACTTACAATCCCTATCATATTATTTATAGTTCTTATCTGTATATAATCAGCAATACCCTATCTTATGTCGCCACTCAACATTTCAGTTCCTTGTATTATTTTACAACCTAAACGAATTCTTTGGGAAGGTAGCCAAAAAAAGGAGAGAAGAAAAAAAAAAGATTGCTGTTAGAAAATAAAAGTTATGAATTCTTGAATTAGAATGTCAAAATAATTAGCAATCATGTTTTTTTATTATGTTTTATTTTGAAAGCGTTCTTTAAGATCCGTCGTGTATTGGGCCCGTTGCACGTTACGTATAGTCAAAGACAGGCCAAGAAGATAACAGAGATTACGGTATGCTTCCGGCGCTGCACCGATGAATGACGTAGTTGGTGTTCCTACGCGTTTTGGGGTTACTTTCTATTAGAATTCGCCAACAACCAGAAGTAGATTTTCTTTGCTTCGTGTGCGCCAACGTTTCGTTCTCAAAGCAAAAAGAGAAAGTTGCTTGGATCGATTTTTTTTACTATAAGTACATAATTTGTGCATTATTAATTAAAGGAAGCCTGAGAAATATCAATAGTAGACACTTGACACTATATTTAAAATTGTATACAGCAGAAGATTCTATGCAAAAGAAAAAAAAATTATTACATCACCCATGCTTTCATGTTATCTTGAAATAAAGGATGCATAAATTTTTTAATAATTAAAAGGAAATTTAATAAAAAAATTAAAATATTTACAATGAATAATGCTCGAATAATAATCGAATTACAACTGAAATTTTAAATCATATATTCAATAAAACTTTTTTTTTCACTCGTCTAATACGGAGTTTTGAGAAGTTAAGATATGTACATTGAATGTTTTATATTATACAGCATAACCGAATGTTTCATATTCTATTTTAAATATTTTCCTTAACACTTATAATATTTTTCATTGTATGCAAATATTTTTTTGGATAAACTTGCGCACAAATGAATCCGTTAAATCTAGAATTTAACATTTAGTTTTATAAATAAACAGATTGAGCCAAACTTATAAAATGCAAAAAATGATATATTGTGTTACATGCTGGGCAGCATTCTATATATATGTAAATTAATATCAAAAGTATTAATTTACATACACAATATAAATTGCACATCCAAACATACAAAAATTTGTATTAAAACCATTAAAGCAAATTTGTTTCAGCATTTTTTTAATGTTGGGAAAATTATTTAATATTGGAGCAAATGCCAATAACGCAACCTTTTGTTTCACTTTCCCTCTTTTTTCAATACTTTGTCTCATGTGTACTCTTTTTTATTATGATATATTTTTATTTTCCTTTGATTTCTTTGAGTTTTTTGCATCGCCTTCATATTTCCCTTTTCATATATTTCAATTTTATTTTGATGTATATTGTTATCTATATGTACAAAAACTGATGCAAATACTGGAAAAAGATAAGATCAATAAATAATTTCAAAAGCAGCGATAATTTAGAAGTTGCTAAGATATAAAAATGATAAAAAAGAAATTAACAGCAATAAATTCTGATACGTTTTCTGAGTGATCCACGCCAGCATCAAGAGAGATTATTCGCCAAATGTGGTCCCCAAAGAGACAGAGTAAAAAAAGCTTTTTCCCTGAATGCTCCCAAGGTCATTTGGCACCTCGTAATTTCCGATAAAAGGCGGGAAAGGAAACATTTAAGAAATTAAATAACATACGTTTAGAAGATAGATTTTTATTGCAGAAAACATCGGTTTTTCTTATTTAAAGCAAAATTCTGTTCAAATATGTCAATTACTTTTAAGATACATTAGAATAACTGCAGGACTATTTCACTTGGCGGAAGAATACCATCCATAGCTTCCACTGTATAACATTCTTGAGTTGTCTTGGATTATAGGAGGCCAAACGTCCTCCCGTTGGTGTGGTGTGGGAGTTTGGATGGGAGGTGCCAGCTTAGATGTTGTCCTCGTCATCTGACCGAGGTTCAAAATTACGAGGTAGTCCCAAAATAGCCCTCGTGTTGCTTCAAATCGTGACGTTAATATAACTAAACTAAACTAAACTGAAAATGTTCAGCGTGCAAAATATAATCAATTTGACTTTTATCATGAATCATTAAACTGAAACGAAGATACATATGAATTTAACATTTTAGGTGAACATGTCGGATCAGCAAGCACAAGCAGATGCTCCCCAAGGAAATAACGCACCACGTGGAGCAGAGGGAGGAGCAAGAGAACCTGCGAATAATCAACAGGCGGCTCAGCCCCGTCCTCTAAGAGAGGTGCACAGGAACCAAGTGCCTGTTCAATACCAGAATTGCAACTTGCTCAGGGATTTACTAGAGAAAGAAGACTGAGCAGTTGCAGAAGAGAGCAAAACTGTTTTAACATTGAAACATCCTGACTATTATATTCATCGCAGATTTTTAAAATTATTTGTTTTGAAGGACTTCGATAGCAACTGACTAACTTATAAATAAGTGCCAACAAATTTATGTTACTAACAAGAAATTAAATAATTTTGTCACGAAAAAGTGATTAAAAATAGAAAATTTCTAACTTTGCCAATGAAGTTTATTTGATATCCATCATCAACGTGTGTTTTTAATAATGTTCGTGAATTGAACTTTAATAATCATAGTCATAAATAAAATAAAATTCAATCATTTCTTAGCATATTAGTGTTTGTTTCTCTCTGTGTTTATGAATAAGAACTATGAGTTAGTTTTCCATACTTTCACCACGAATATAATCGAATTAAGTAGAAACAAAAGAAGCAGAAACCCAAAGGGAAAAAACAATAGAAATTGAAAAAAGCAAATGGTATATTATTATGTTTAAAATATTTTTAAGCATTTCCATACTATTGATTTCAAATAAACAAAACTGTGATTTTGGAAAAGGAACATTTTAATTTTTATCAATTATTGGTTCCACTAGCAATTCCTTCCCCCAGAAACAATAAAAAAATAATTAAAAATAAACGTATCATTTTGGCCTCAAAAATTTTCACTGTTGCAAAGCAATGATAAGAAAAAATAAATTTATCCACTGTAGTTGCTTGATAAATTTTAATAAAATATTTTAAATAAAAGTAATTAATTTAATATTTTTGAACGGAAGCATTTAAGAAATTGGTTCAAGAAGGTGCAATCAAAGCTAAAGTGACCTTTATTTGTGATCGCCACGATTTGTTGATACTTTCGTGCAGATATGCATGCGATAAAAGGGAAACAGTTAATCCACTTCCAATATTTTAGGAAAGTATACATGTTTATATCACAGAGCCATTTCCTTCAGACTATGACGTTAATTACCTTTTGTTTTGAATATAGAATGGATATTACTGATTATATAATTATTTTTGAATATAAACTGGAAAACCTTAGCCTCTATATATTTCAGTTCTCTCCTCCATTGTAAACTGCATCTATGAAGCAGTCAGCAAATTCTAACAGCGCGAAAGCTATTAAACCAAACCTACGACGCATATTTGAAGAAACTGCGATGTATAAAGATTCTGAAACTTTGATTCTTGTTTTCAAAATCATAATCTTCATGTTGAAACTTTACAAAAAAGTGCCAGTGAGAACCTCGAAAAGTTTTCCACAATCGAGAGAATAACTGTAAGATGCGACAGAATGCGATATCGGAATACACACAACTAAGATATTAGAGAAAGGCCGGAATAAATTATACTCATTGAATTCATAATTAGAAATAAATTGTTCTTAACTCTTTAAATGGTTTGCTTTCAATACTATATAATTAGATGACACCTTCTGTTTTGAGAATGCATTGTCTCTTTAATTTTATTGACAACCTAAAGAACAGAAGAAATGTTTTAAGGATTACACGTAATTTTTGTATCGAATTATAACGTCTGTGAATGACTTTGTTTCAGTTTTTTAGTTTAAAGTTACGAGAATTCGATGTTCGAACAGAGTACGGGCAAACCAATTAAGGGGGGTAATATTCTCTTACTTTATTTATATATAGTTGACACTGTCATACTAATAAAAAAAAATAGGCTACTTCCCGACAATAAGATTCTTGTGAGTCAGTAACGAAGTCTCCGATAGAACAATTAGTCCTTTCAAAGTCAGAGGCGCCTTTTCTTTTTTATTTCAGCAACTGAAGAAAATCGCTGGTAAAAAAGTAGCAAATAAGTACCGTAAAACTTTCCACCCGTGGAGGTAACTTTGCACCAATGTAAAGTTTTTGTTAAAAGTGAAATAGAGATAAACTTATTAGAGATAGGATTGATATTTTTTTCTAATTTCTTAACAGCAATGACTAGTGCATTCCTTTCCTTAAACGTCTTTTAATTCTTTTTCATTCCGTATATTTCATTCCTTAAACAATCATTCAGAAGGTTACAGAAGAAAAAGACAAAGAACCAGGCTGTCAGCAAAATGTTTAGGGCTGTAAAATTTGTCACTGGTGAAGAAAGTACAATATTTCTGAAGGCAAGTGCATTTAAATGTGAAAGATAATAAATCCAGCTTTAATTTTGTTGCTTTGAATGCCAATTATATTTGTTAGTTAAATAGTAATTATTTTTTTTTTTTATCAGGGGTAACTTTGCACCTTAGAAATTTGTGGTAAAAAACAAGCCTAGTTGTTTTTTTAGCATATTTTTGTATTAAATAATAATAATAAATGTTTGCTTGTGCTTATGGCTTCCAGGGTGTATAAAATGAAGTTAGGGACTTGCAAGCATATGGAATTTTCTCCGCATCTCAAGAAGCTTGGTTTAACGCCATTTCACAAGGTTAGGATACTCTTAAACATGCAGAAGCCTTTTTCCGTACCCTAAGCGAACAGTTTGTTCCAAAAAAAGGTTAATTCATATCAGGAAACATGGATGTCCCCAGGTTTTCTCCAATGAAAAGTAAAAGACGATTCCGGTGTGTAGTCCAGTTAGCATTTGGCCGGATACAATGGCGTAAAATTGTTAATTATAATCTGGTATTTATAAAACTTATTTTTCTTGTATATTTCCTCCCAGACTTTCCATAAATATATCTAAAATGTCACTAAGAGAATTTTTTTTTAGAAATATACTAAAAAAATAACCAGTGCAAAGAATCCACACCTATGAGGTAACTTTGCAGCAAAATTTCGAAAAATTATAATTAATTATTCTAGTAATCACTCAGCAAGGGAAAAAAAAATCAAAAAAGCTATTTTCTTAGACAAATACATACACCAAACTTTGAAATTCGTTCTGAAATCATGAAAATCGGTACAAAGTAATCACCGTTTTATGGCATTAATTTTTCAGAAAATATGAGTTGATACAATTAAATTTTTCAGGACTCGAAGCAGTAAAATGAGCCCTTATACTCGATTACATTTGATTACTTTACTTAGGGCTAATACGACAATGAAATTTTTTAATGGAACTATTACTGAAGTCGAGGACTTCTTAAATTATGTGTTAAACATGGATTAATTTTTAAGAAGTGTAGAATCTGTTGCAAAGAAAAAAAAAAAAAAAAACCAGAAAAAATGAGTGCTTCTTCAGCTTAACCAAGCAAAAATAATTCAAAAAACCATTTTGAATTAGAATATTTCATTAAAATTTAACAAATAAACACACTGAAATAAATTTATCTTTGGTTATTATAAATTGATTCTTGATCATTTAATTTTGCTTCTACTTATATATGTATTTGGAGTAACTTAAAATTTTTCATTCATTTACAGCAGCTAGGAATATTTTTATTGCCTAAACAAGGTCACGAGTAAACCATAGGGAGTATTCTCCCACTAAAATTTCTCGTTTACATCCGCAATATGGCGTGTTTGTCTAATTCCGTTCTATAGTGGAAGGATTCAAGAATGAATTTTAGTACAGTGCATCTCCTCTATGAACAATTTGGTCCAAAATTGGCATTTATCCACATATTTGGTGGTAAGATCACATAATGGACTTCAATCATCTAGTTTGTTACGGTTTTGTATTATCACGTTTATGAATAGAGTGATCTACAGATAGTCAGTCCTTTGACAGATTTAATCAAATATTTCAGATTCATTTACGATTCTGGTAATAAAAGCACAAAATTTCAGATTTATCTACGATTCTGGTAATAAAACCACAAAATTTCAGATTCATCTACGATTCTGGTAATAAAACCACAAAATTTCAGATTCATCTACGATTCTGGTAATAAAACCATAAAATTTCAGATTCATCTACGATTCTGGTAATAAAACCACAAAATTTCATTCATCTAGCACATAGTGTTTTATAGTTATCATTTCCACACACGCACTGTCTCGTTGAAGGATTTCGTTCAAAATTTGCAACAGATCTATAGTTTGGGTATAATCACCACATACCAAACTTCATTTCTCTAGCTTGTTTTGCTGTTATCCTTTCTTCAGACAGACATAATTTTACAAATGGGGCGTGTTTTTTTTTTTTTTTTTTTGGGGCGGGGGGTTTTATAAAACCCCAATTTTTCAAAAAAATTGGGGGGTAAATTTTTTTTTTTTTTTTTTTTTTTTGAGAATTGCAATAATTCCTTATTGAATACTTCGTATTCAAGAATGTAAAAACATTTGTGAAGTTCTGCTTTTCTTGTCAGTCAAATGGTGGCAAGTCCTTATCCAGTTCAGATGCTTAGATGGAAAAGTTGTGTTATGTTAAGAGTCTCCCTCTGATCACTTTCTGATTTTCATTCAACGAAAACGAGGGATTTTATTTCGAAATTCACGTGTCGTCCCCGTCATCTCATCAGAATTGAAATCTTACCACCGTCCCAAAATAGTTTTTATAACTGTAATGACTTTTAAGTAAGGATAGTTGAAAATATATATATATAATCAATACGATCAATAATATAAAATCAAACGAGCATTAGAGAGTTGATGTCTTACAACAAATAAACCTTCACAGATGCAGTGCATTCAACAGCTGCAACATCCACTATGACTGTTCCTTTTTCTTGACCAGTAGAGTGTAATTCAGTATCTGTATGCTAGATAGAAAAAATAATAGAGCCAGAATCAAGGGTACAAGGTTTTATACCACTCTCAACCATAACTTCACTAAACTTAATACAATAAAGAAGTTGATGAACTGCAACGCATTTTAAATTATTTTTCGATGTATTACTTCCTTTTGAAAGGAAATGAATTTTTAGCTGAAAAATATCACAGATCTTTGAAAATTTTATTTCATGAAACATTTTAGTTAT
>BGPR01000485.1:484066-502044 GCA_013235015.1 Araneus ventricosus
CGTTCCTTTGTAGCTTGTTTTAAATTCAGAATTATCAATCAATTTTATTTATATAACTTGATTTTATATATGAAAATCTATATATCACTACAATTATAGTTATAACTGGATATGCCATGAGGAGTAAAAACATGAATTTAGAAATGGCTGTGCTGAAAATCTCTTGATAATGCAGTTCATAAAAATATACATTCATCTGTTGCTTTTTTTAAAAAAAAAACCAATAATATATTTGACTCAGAGTACCGTCCATTTTGGACTTGCTTTGCTTTCCTTCTGCAAATAATTCTTTGTCCGGTCTTGACCAATGGAATTGAGGGGAAACTGAACGTGTTGCAGTGACTTTCACCAAGGTCAAGGCTTTGTCAAACGAAACTTTAGCTGTGTTATCCAGGGATTTTAAAATTATAAGTTATAGGTCACGATCCCAGACGGAGTTTGATGCATAGTTTTGGGTGTGTAAAATGTTTTTATGGTATAGAATGATTCATACCGTAAAAAAGGATTAATAGAAGAGAAGCAGCAAGTTTAAATTGAAAATGTATAAATAAAATTTCGAAATTTTATCCAAGCGGGAGTCCATAAAACCTACTCCTACTTTAAATTAGTAATAAATTTTAGGTCAGAGTCAATTATTTTACACATAAAAAATGAGAAACATGCCCAGAGTAGCCCAAAAGGGGCTTCAAACGATGCTATGCACGAGGTCAGCGTTTCTGATGGCCGCACGCAGCTGACTGATTTTGCAAAATGGAAATTGATCGCATTACTTTATTTAACGAAATCAAAATTTGTCGTCCAGTTTTGTTTTCCTGGACACAATATTTATTTAAAAATAATTTATTTGAATTATATGCAAATTTTGTTACTGTTCTGAAAATTATATTGAACTTACAATTCCCATCGCATCTGCAGAAAGAACTTTATCATGATTGAAAATAACAAAAAAAAAATTACTTGAAATCTAGCATTAGCCAAGAACCTCTTAGCCGTTTGCTCCTTGGTCATTTTATCGATCGAATTCAAATTAATCAAAAAACTAAATTTTGATGGTATTTTGGATGAATTTGCCACAGAACAAAAATCACATGTTATAAACTTATTCTAGCAAGTCCCATACCAAATTGCATTTAGAAAGCAATTATCTTTGTCATTTTATTTATTAACGATTTCTTTGTTTGATTGAAATATTAGCTTTATAAAAATAATTTATTTTTTCATTTCTTGTATTTCTTTAGTTCTTACTATGCCAAAGTGTGCTATGTAATAAATAGCAAAATGCAATAAATTATTTTGTTGTACCAAATTTAACTCAAGGCACCGCAAATCAACTTTGCATCAGACTCCGCTTTTGTTCGGACCTGCCCTGAACATGCCGTTTCTACTTAACTTGAAAAGTAGAGTGAACGGAATTTTAATGTTTTTTCTAGTTCTTGTTCTGTGGGTTTAATTTTAACAGCTGATGTTCATTATTAAGCTTAGAGCAAAAAAAAAAAAAAATTATAACTTTCCTGGAAAAGTTTCATTTAATAAAGAAAGAAAAATAGTGTGTGAATAAAGTTCAAAGATAATAACATCAAGTCTCTAATTTCCTATTTTATCAAAAGATAAAGTCTTTGAATCTAGATGTTCTGAAAAAGGTTAAGAACCGATTTCTGATACACTCCTCCGCTAAAGAAAGATTCTTTATCGGTCAAATTTGTGTTTTTATGTTTTCACGTTTTTTTCCGCATTTCTACTTCTAAAGAGAACCAATATGTCCATTATCTTCCAGATAAGAAACTTTTCATGGATATAATCTGAAAGTTTTTTTTTTTTAACTTCCCTTTTTGCCTTTATCGCAACAAAATTCCTTTGGCTGAGATCTGTATCAGATGGCTTTAGATTTGGCTGCCGAAACTTTTGCTCTCTTTTCAAGAAGAAATGAACAGCAGTAAATGAAAGATGCAGATGAAATAAACTACTTACATGAAACACACTAGCACCAAATATATTGTGGAATTTGCATATTCACAATTTATCTTTGGACAAAAAAAATGTGGTTTCTGGATTGTTTGAAAATTAGAAACACTGATTAAGAAGTTTCCATTCACCTGACAGATTCGAAAAGCAAAACTAAAGATTTAAAATGGTCAGAACAGAATTAGATGAAAATTGAAATTCAAAACTAAATTCCAATTTAATTAAGTCGTATTGAAGTTTTATTTTACAGGCGTATAAAAGTATCAGACATATCATGCTTCGTATAAATAAAGTTCAGATTAAAAAGCAAACAGAACCAAGTCACACACACACACACAATGATATTCTTACTGAGTTGGAAAATAAAAGTTAAGTGTGTCACCAACCTAACGTATCATAATAAAAAATATTACTTTCATACAATTTTGATTCTTTTTTAATATACCCCAGATAACTTCTTTTCATTGCACAATCTTTTTTTTAAATTAAACATTCATAAGTCTATTTTATTTTTGCCCTGGAGTTGCGAAAGAATTTTTCGTGAATAGATTGGATGCCGGAATTTTTTGGCATCTAGAAATATGGTACCAAGAGGAAAAGGTTTAAGCACTATATTATGGCGATGAAAAATTTTGCTTATACACGGTCCCTCGAACTTAGTATCTTGGTAGAGAGAGCGCCGCCAAGATGGGCCACGCCATGCACGTGCAGGGATGGGGGAATACTGTCTGGCAATATGAATCCAGCCGTCGCGACGGGTCGCCATGAGGGGTCTGTAACCCTCTGCAGTAAGTTACCCCCTCCTGAATATTTACTGATGATAAGGAAACCAGACCCTTCCTTTCACTGGATCCCGGCATTTGGTAAAGACCAAGGCTGAACTGCTCGCAGAGCAAGCTCGTCATTTCAAGAAAACTGTCTATGCTATTAGAAAGCAATCGTTTCGGCTTAGATTCGCAACTACCCATTTGTTAATTAGAGATGCAGTTTGACCTTGCTCTATGAACATCAAATAACGAAAGCAAAAACGAAGACACTAGCTGACCGACCGGAAAAGGGTCGTAATGTCTTTGGGAAAGTTTTCAAGAATTCGGAAGGAACATAGTGAAAGACCCAGCTTATTATTGCTGAAGAAAAATACTTGCCCAAATTCATAGGCATCTAATCTCGAATCTAAAAGTTTGTATTTCATTTATTCTTCCTTTATCTGTTTTAGGTGCAATTGAGAATCAATGATACAGCTACTGAAATATCTTGGAAGTTAAGATGATGTCCAGCTACTGCCTCTGAAATTTATTTTTCAAGGGGAGTTCCTAACCTCCTGTTAGTTTAATTTTTCATGAGGTAGCAACTCCTCTTAAAAAATTTGTTTCATTTGTCTTCAGTGCCAAGTACACATCTGCATTTCCCCTGATTTTACGCCATGGAAGATCTGAAAGATAAATAATGAAGGATCTAAAATCAGAATTTTCTCCAGAATTGGTGCTCCCACATATTGCAGTATTTCCCCGAAATAAAACTTCCGCAAAGGAGAATCCTGGAATTGTAGAAGAAAATCAAGAATCATTGATCCGAAAGCGGTGAGAGAATAGACGTTGGACAGAAGGAAACTTTTTTGAGGGAAATAGAAAAGAACCTGTTTTTCTTATTTTTTTCTGAACCTAATTGCTATATGAAATTATTTAGATAAGTGGTTTACTTAGTGGTTTTCGATCTTTTTTAAAGCTAATAATAAGAGTATATATGCTAACACACGGTAGCAAAAAAAATAATAATAACTTCGATATTTTGGCGCTTGTTCCCTTCTTGAAACTTCTGGTTCATCTCTGAGATTAATAAAAGAAAAACTTCATACTTCGTTCAGTTATGTGACAATATTCAAAACTATATTATATAGTGTTTTCAAACCCCTTCGTTCACTGGACTCTCAACTAGAATTTCTACAAATTCATACAATTTATACCATTATCTCAAGGGCAATAAAATCAAGATTGTGGCAAAATTTGAGACATTATATCGTAAACTATTAAAGCTAGAAGAAAAATAAAGGTATTAATTTTTAGAAATTTTACACTCTTTAATTTGTTATATCAGTTGTAATTTGAAAAGTGAATCGTTTCGAGATATTCAAGAGCAAACCAAGAAGAGGAATGAAATCAAGATTGTGGTGTGAGCTCCCCTTCAGGACCGAGGGACTTTAATAGTTCACAGGAGACCATCAGGAACATGTGTATTTTCAAAACTATACGATTTAGTATTTTTTTCACCACATTTGGTCTTCGTTGACTGGACTACAAGAAGATAAATGAAGAGTTTTTCCCTCTAAATTGATATTTTTTAAAACTTGAATTTTCACATGAATCTAGCATATTTGCTAATCTTTATACAATTCAGTATAAATATTTGAAGATTCTAGTTTCGTGCAATTTTATTAAAATTTGCATGTAATTATAAGCTATTTATATATAAGCAAAACTATACAAAAAAATGGATTTTTTAAAGAAATCCTTTATATATTAATTTCCTAGATATATTTTATTTCCTGGAACATAAGATTGGATTTCAATTGTTCACTTTAATGGCAATGAATGATTTTGTAAACACTTACATTTGCAAAGGAAGACGAAGATGGTTTAAACGCTTTCTGAAATCGACAGAAGATAAATAAGTTAATCACTTCAAAAGGGAAATTGTATAATGTTGAAAAATATCAATCTAAAGATTTTTCAATATAGTTCTACACTCATTTATTACAATAGAACTGAAAATGATCTTCTCAACAATTAAAACGGAACTTTAGAATATCGTCATATTCAGGTTTCCCTGATCATAAACATGTCTCCGGCTCATCTTTTTCCTCCATATAGGCTTGTAGACGTTCCGGTTTTCAGACAAAATCAGTGTCCCGGCAGTTTTACTTCACGTCCCGGTAAAAATTAGAGATTTGATTATAGATGACCAAAAGTCTAAAATAATTAACTGTGAAGGATTCATTTATATATATATAGGATAATTACTTTATCATTTATTTCACTGTACTGTATGAAAAGTGAAAACTAGTGCATTGTATCGTCTTGTCTCTCGCCAATCGACCATGCCTTCTGCTTACCTGGGACATCAGCACCAGGGGTTGAGGAGATGAGTATTTTTTCTTTGATGATGGGCATGCACTGATTATAGGGTTTTGATGAAGAAGTCTACAGTTAAAAGCTTGATGACATATACAAAATTAATATCGAATAACTTGTGAAGATTTTACAACTACGATTAAAACAAAAAGACTTTCTAAAAAAAAGTCCAATGAAAGAAAAGAAATTACATAAATATTGTTTCAAATTTTTTATTCCTCATTCAAAGTCTTTCTCTTCTTACTTAGAAGTAACTTATAAATATTAACGTGTAAGAAATAAAATGTTTAAGTTTTTATGCTTGTGTCATTTATTATTACCCTAGTTTGGTTCCTAATCGGTAACCATTTATTCATACCATTGAAGAATAAACTACCTCTAAAACCTCTAAAAAAACCGCCAAGGTGTGTACCCTTGCATACCCACGACGCTTGGGGGCATTCGGTGAACATTTTAGAAATCTGGCAAACTATCATATCTCAGGTAAAGGTGTGTTGTGAGATTCGTTTATCCACTTCGAAGTCCAGTAGTCATCACAAACAAAAAAAAATGTAGGATTTTAAAAGTTGAGAATGTTGAACGTGATTTTATTCCAGTCATTCTTATTTTTTGAAAATGCTAAAAGATGGATGTAGATTCAAGGTTTTAACTTTAATTTTTCCTCAAATGAAACAAAAATTGAATATCCGGTTCTTAAAGCTTCGGTTATTATTGATTGATTATACTTTGAATATTTAGAGAACTACTAAAAGTGGACGCCCTATTAGAATTTGACCTTTATTATTTTCCGGGAATGAGAGAAATTGAATTTTCGGTTCTTTAACTTCAGGTGTAGAACTTGAAATTTCAATCCCAGCTGTTTTCATGAGAATGGCGGACTGGCCAGTTATAGCTGCCGATGCAGCAGTGGGCCTTAAACAAAGCTGATATGGGCCCCATGATCTGTGTATGTGAAAGAGAGAAAGGGAAGAATTTTTCTAGAGAAATTCTGCGTCTTTTCTAAAACAAACAAATAGCAAACTAGTTTTATCTTCGCCACACAACCTTTTTCTTTCTGTGCAAGGTGGGGACACAATGACCACTCATATCACCCTGACAAGACAGGAAGAGTGACCCCTCTGAGCAGGAGAGGCGCGGTCTTTGATACCTAAGGCCGATTGCACACTCGCCGATTTGGTCGTTGGGTAATAAATGTCAAGAGTGACACAGAAGCCATAAACGACTTGGGGGTAGCGGAGACAGTTGGGCAGTACTTACACACCTAGTGATGGGTCAGATTCGTTCTTTTTTGCGGACTCGGATCCACGTCCGGAATCGGCCTACCAGATCGGATCCGCGGATTGCGATTCCGACTCGAAAAAAATGGTTTATAGCCCGCCATTACTTTAATAATCTTTTATTGAACTCATATTTTAACCTGGTATGAATCGCAATTAATAACATAATATTTTAATTAGATAATTAATTTGCGTGGTATTAATTTTGTTAATAATTATAATTGAATGATATTATATTGAAGTTATAAAATTTAATAATTAATTTTTTTATTTATTATTAATTATTTTTTTTTTAGATTAATATTTCTGTTAATTATTTAAAATTTCGTTCCATTGAATTTAATGGAACTTTTGCAAAAATCTTCAAGTATTTTTGACGCTTTTGATTTCCATTATCTGGTTAGGACTTCCCATAGATATCATTTTAATTTGATGGAAACAATATGTTACTGGAAGCGTTCAGTAATGAAATTAAAGCTCAGATTTCTTTCTAATTAAATATCAAGTTTTCAATCTTGATGAGCTCCATACAGTAAAAAATATTTTAATCATCATCAAGGAATATTAAACAACTCTTTTGCATTTTATCGAGAATCTACTGCTGTTAAATCTGTTATTAAGTACATTGATATAATGTAATTTTTTATTGAATTTCAGGCAGTTGGATCAAATGCTTTTAAATTTTGAGCAAATTATGAATGTCATTTTAAATGCCTTTCTCAAGAGCATTACATGCGCCAAGGTCAGGTAGGCCTTAGTATTTTGAATCCCACTGGCCGCCGGTTCGAGGCCTAACAGGTCTTTCTTTCGCGGTTGCTGCAAGGCTAATGTTTTCGAGAATTTGGTTGGGATATTCTTTTTTATAATATATATTCAGCTTCTTATTCTATTTTCTCTTTTATTTTGAGCCAATTTGTTATTAGATAGAAACTTTTAATAATTCCTAGTGTCAAAATCAAGGAATTATAAAAATATTTTTCATTGGCCTTTAAATTACTCACACGGAAGAAATATTATTTCTTAATAATTTCTAAGTGCGTTTTTCCTGGCCGACGATCTTAAGCATGTACAGTGAAACCTCTTCAGACAGCCCTGCCCCTCTTAACGTGATTTTCATGGCACGGATTTTCGGCCTATAGACCCTAATGTTAAAATAACCCTAGCAACGTACACCCAACCTCTGAACGGCCGCCGGGTGGTTCGCCCATCCATTTAACAAACGCATCAGTTAGGTTACTTTTAAACTGAAAAAACGAACTGAAAAAAAAGAAATGGTTTTCCGAGAAGGATAAAAAACATAAAACTGTCTGGTATATCCTTTTTTTTCAAAAAATGTAAAAAAATTGATAAATAATTCTTCTTTTCTCTTTAGATAAGTCTCGAACTTCATTTTAAATAAGAAATATGCAATCAGACTTTTTTTTTTATTATGTTTATAGCAATTATCTTATGGTGTAACGAAACCCTTTAGGCGGCCACCCCTCTGAACGGCCCAATTTTCCTCAGAACAAGAGGTGGCCGCTCAGAAAGTTTTCACTGTATAACAAAATTCTTGACTATTTGAAAAAAATCCGGGATCAAAATTTTTCTTTTAAATGGTTTTTATCAAATCACATTAATTTCAATTTATCCGAGATTTAACTAATGAAAAAGATTTTTTTGATGTGTAATCTGGGTAAGAATAAAAAATTATAATTATTTTAATTATAATTATTATTTTTACTAAAGTATGTCAAAGAGAAAGTAGTTTAGCAATTTTTGTATGTACCGAATGCAATTTTTCTGTTGGGAAAGCTATTTTGATAGTGAGTAAATTATTCAGAAAATGCAAAAGCAATTGCATTAGCATTGGAATCTTTACTTAATTTCAGTGCAGTTGTTCAGAACACCAACAACTGGGTGAAAAAATAGATTACAAATTCCATTTATGCAAACATTACAAGAGTGTTGTAAAAATGCAACAAAAGATATGCCATTTCAAATTAAATAATAGCATGTAAAATCATTAAAATTTTCGTAGGGATTAGATTTCAAAACAATATGATGTAGACTAAAATATATAATTAAAAACTGCATAACTGCATTGAGATGCAAGATTTTTAATTCAGGTGTATTGAATTAGCTTCGCGGAAGGGTTAAATATGCAATTACGATTTATAAAACGGTATTTTGATTAAATTTATTTTTTTTAAATACTAAGCAAATAAACTATTATATTATTGAATAATAAATTTTTTTACAAAAGCTTTAACCCACATTCAGCTTATAGGTTTGAAGAAACCACAAACATCGTATTCAACAATGTCCATATGTACACACATGATTAATTTATTACAAATTGTATAAAACGTAGTGCGAGCTTTACAAGAAAAAAATATAAAAGACCCACTTTAATTTTAATATTTAAAATAAAACTTGTTATTTAAAGATTTTTCTTAATACATATTTTGTAATTAAACAATTTCGAATTTTTATAATATGCTCTCTGTATGGCGTTTCACTTCAAAATGAACTTCTTTTAGAAAAAGGCAAATTAAATAATTCTATTAAAAATAATTTGGACAGACGTTCATTGAGTATTAAATGACTGATCAGAAGAAAAGGTTATGACTTAACTCTTTCATCAATTCTTATTCTTATACTTTTTCCGCACTCATTTTGTACTCGAAATAGAAAATTTTTTCTTTATTTCAGATTCAATTTTGCAATATCTTTGTTATTTTCTTGAAATCAATTTCTTGTAAATTTAAGAAATGACAAAATACATTTCCGAATCTAACAAAACAATAAATGAAATCATGGTTCCATTTATTGTTCATGTAACTTTTATTCTCTCAAACTTTATTGTAAAAAAGGCGGAAGAAACTTTATAATAAAGCAACTTGATTTAATTATTTGCATTGCAACTATAAGTGTTTTAAAGATAATATTCTTTAAAAAGAAAGAAATTAATAAATAAACTATAAATACAGATATTAAACTTTTTTTTTGGTGTTTTAGAGATGAAATACACGACACAATATTCAGCAGAGCAGACATTCTTAGAAAAAATTAAAAAAAGATTGACAAATGATATATTTTCCTTCCTTGTATTGCTAGCTACATTATTGATGGCATGTAAAAAATATTGATCTGAATTTTATGTTAATATTTAAATTTCGTGTTATACAATACATTTAAAAGGTAATAATAATTGGATGGATTTTTATACCTTTCACAAAAGTGTTTAAAATGACTGAAATGAAGTTAATCAGCAGCAATAAATTTTATATATCACTTTTATCATAGAAAGAATTATTCATAATAATTGACAAAATAATTTTGTGAAAAGTATCAGGTAAGCTAATATTAGTTGTTTCAATCGATAATTTTCCTGTATCGTTGCTCTATTGTTATATTTTCTGTCAACTAAATGAAGAGCAAGAGCATCTTATATTAGACAAAATGTTCCAATGCGATACTGGCTTTTTTAAAGCCATTTCTTAAAACAAGCCAGACCTCTCCACTCCCTGTCGCTTCTTGTTCTGAATTGATGTCGCCGCACTTGAAGCGAGAGACCTCCATTCCTGGAATTTCTGCAAGGAATAGGGATTTCATTCTAACTTCCGTGAATGAAAAACTACCCAGTCTTCTGAGACACAAATTATCACTTTTGCCGGGCTTAGAGAGTTAAAAATAACATAAACTCACTAAAGTTTTGACTCATGAATTTAAGTGCACATTCGCTATTCTTTTTTTATTAATGAAATAATGTATAGGAAAAGCCTTTAATACCAGGTTTCTATCTATTTTATTTATAAATCGGAAAGCGCTGTAGAACCATTAAACAATGCAATTTTAGGACCCCCTTTTCACTCCTTCTACCAAATAATTTTTATTGATTTATACTTAATCTCCGTATAACAATTTTTATTTAGCAAATATTGCTAAAAACAGAAATAAAAGCATTTAATTTGGGTCACATTCGAGCTCATTTCAGTTTCTCAGTATAAAAAATTAGAATATAAATTTAAGTAATTTCAAACAAATAATGAAAAAACTTTAGAAGACTTTCCAGCAAAATCAACAAAATCTAAATACTCTAATACAAAGTTTTACAGGACTGTTGGCTTATAAGTGAATTAGCTGAATGAAAAAAAAGGTCTGGAATAATTTTATAAGAGTCATTTTTAATTTCAAGTCCATCTCTAATAGTAATCCTAAAACATATGGATTTGCGTGTATAGATAAATTAAATGTTTTTTATGAACAGGTGGAATAAACTCAAAATTTTATTAGACAGATTTAAATGTTCAGAAACTTGAATTGAGAGCTGATGCTGTCATAAAACTGATAGGTTAAATTACGGTTTTAGCTAGTTTATGTTGTCTGAGAGAATGAACCGCATATAGTGAATATCAGAATTAGCTCCAGTACTATTTTTCTCTCTGTCTGTAAAGAATGGTCGAAATAATGAGAGAAAGTATAGAAAGATATATATTACATGATACAACTTCCAGTTCATTATTCTGATGGAAAATTTTATCCTGTTATAAACTGGATTTATTTTCAGCTATATTTCTGAGGGTTATGTAAGTTTGTGAACTCCAACAAACCTTCTGCTAATCCAGGCTCTCTGGATCTCAAGGATGACTAATAGATTGCAGAATTTTAAATAAAATGCTTGGAAATGCTAGCATTATCAAAACAACAATGCTTATCTAAAGAGAATGTAAGAATTTCCTATGTTCGAATCAGACCGAACAACGCTATAAATGAAGCTTTTCAGCTTTTCAGTATTATGCAACTGTAGTGAATCAGAACATATTAGGATGTAAAGCATAACTTGTTTTGACTTTATAGTTGCAAAAATCAGGTGTTATAACCATTTTAATAAACTTTTTAATTGGGAATAATTAAAATATAAATAGAAAGAGAGCCGATCAGTTGAGAAAAGGTGAAATTTCGGGAGATAATCTACAAGCACTGTGGTGGCCTAATATTAAAAGTCACGAAATGAGTTGCAGAAACTCTTTGTTCCTGGTGCAGGTGGGAAAGTTTTAATTAAAATGACGGCAGATGGTCATGAAATTGAGTTAGAGCACCAGGACTACTTTTAGAAAGCTAGAGTCTTAGCATGTTCTATGAAATCAACTTGTTTACCATAGCCCAGTGTAGAAAAAGAAAAAAAGGCCCAAATAACTTGGAAAATTTCAAAGTCCGTAAATAGGATAAAAATACAAAAAAAAAAAAAAAATTTGAAGGTTAAAAATCTGAACAGGACCGTCGTGTTTATGGTAGTTAATAAAATTGTGTTGATTCTGATTTTTATTTGCAAAACTACAGAGATTATAGCCGTTTTAATTAGCTTTTAATTGCGGGGGGATTCATTAAAACATGAATAGAGAGGAGGACAATCAGTTGAGAAAGGTAAAGTTTGGGGATAATATGGTACTATTGTAATTAATGTTAAAAGCACGAAATGAGTTTATAAACTCTCTGGTCATGCAGATTGAAGGGGATTTTAATTAAAGGCGACAGACGGTGTAAGAAATTGGTAGAGCACCAGGACTACTTTTAAACTAGAAGTCTTAGCATGTTCTATGAAATCAGCTTGTTTACCATGGCCCAAGTGTGAAAAGGAAAAAAAGGCTTAAAATAGCGGAAGAAAATTTCCAAAGTCGTAAATAGGATAAAAATACAAAAAAATTTGAAAGATTAAAAATCTAAATGGAACCGTGATTTATGATAGTTAATAAAATTTGTGCTGATTCTGATTTTTTGTTGCAAAACTACAAGTTATAGCCGTTTTAATTAGCTTTTAATTGGGCGGAATAGTTAAAACGTTTCCAAAAGAAATTAAAATATGCGGTTTGTGAAAGATGCGGAGATGTGAAAACATGATGAAATAACAAGAAATATTATTTTTTTTGTTTTCAGGATTTTTTAAATATTATAATAATTTTCTCTAAAATTATTATATTATATGAATTCTGAATCGGAATCAGTAATTCCAGAATCCGCGGAGATCAGAGTGAATCAATTTCCCGATTCACGAATCCGATTCCGCAGATTCATCACCGAATCCGATTGTCCGCGGATTCAGCGCATGAATCCGATTCCGCAGATTCAGCGCGATTCGGCTCAAAGGAACGAATCCGCTAAAAGGAACGAATCCGCTGATTCCGCGGTCATCATGAATCCGATTCCGCGGATTCGTTCCTTTCTTGGATTCGTTCAGGGCTGAATCGATCATTCGCTTTTGAGATCCGGATCCGCAGTTCGTTCCGGAGTGAACGACACATCACTACCACACTCCTGCAGAGCAGAGGAGTCGCAAATGACTTGTCCGTACAATTGCTTCCGGACTTTCCCCTCGTATCGGAGAGGAAGTGGACGTCTTTGGTACGTGGCAACCAACTGGGCATTACACCCACGACAATTCGTGCAGTTACAATAGGTATTATTAGGTATTACGGCGTAGATCATAGATTTTAATTTCTAAAAAAAATTAGATGTTTAAATTTTCTCGGGACTTTTACTAATTCCTCCTTATGTTCCATTGTATACTTGGGAAAAATGCGAAGAAAACACATTGAGTAGTTTTGTTTTTCTATAGCATGTAAATATTTCTGTGTGAGTTTAATTTTTTTTATTTGCATAGATTTTTTTTGCTTTAAATTTGCATGTAAAAATCCTACAACTACTAAATGATTTTTCGTAAAAATCTTACTCCCAAATGCTATGAAGCATACTGAGATTATAGATTTTATTGAAGGTTTTGTGACAATCAAATTAAATAGTTATTTCTTTATTAATTAAATTGATGTTTAAATACAATTGACTGTATATTTTTAATTAATTTTTTGTATCGACTAAGCGTTTTTTAAAAACAATAATTTACTAAATAGTTTCTTGATATAATTGCCTGAATTTTTTGGTTTGCATTTATCTTGAAAGCAAAATTTAAAAATTATAGAAGAATAAGAATAAAATAAAAAGTTAAACGGCAAATACTTTGTACGTTATAAGAGTAAGCTACTAATAGATTTTCTTCAAATTTGAGCTCACAAATGCTATGAAACATAAGAAAGTTTTTATTGGAGGTTTTGTGACAATCAAAATGAAATAGTTATTTTTATTGATATAAACAATGTTTACATATACATAAAATGTTATTTTGTATCTTTAGTTTGTCATTCCTATTAAATTCTTATGTAAGAATTTCGCTTACTTTATAGTTATTAACATTTCTAGAGGAGGTATAGAAAGTCTCATCCTTGTATTTTGGTTCTGAATCTTACGAGTAATTTTTTGCCTTGAGCTCGTCAAATGATTGGAGACTCATCTGGAAATAATTTTAAAGTTGTCAGGGTTTTCTCGTAAATCTCAAAAGATGTGTAAAACTACCCTACTAAATCTAGAATCCTACAAATGGATGTACCCAATATCGTCTATTTTTTTTAAATATATTTCTTGTATACTAGGTACGCAAGTACAACACCTTTCTTCTATATACATCCATCGTCGTTTCTTCTCGGGTAGGTGAATCGTTGTGTAGTACTAGATTGGTCGGACACCGCCTGTGGAGAATTCTAGAAACGAGCCCATTACCATTGTTGTTTTATTGCTTTTCCATCCCTTTTAGTCCATGTGCACCACCCCATTGCTTTCAATGTATCTCCAGGTCATTACTACGATTCGAGGGGTTGTCATATGACTTTCAACGACTTACAAATCATTTGGTGTGCACCGGGCCTAAATAACATTCTTTTGTTGTTAGTGCTTTTGCTGGTAGTAAAACGGAGAAGTGAAGAAGAAAACTAGTCTACTTCGGACCTCTGAAACTTACAAGGAGGAAATCATATAATTTGACAAAATGGCATCGCGAGACCTCGCCTTTTCCTTGTAGGCAGAATTTATGGGAGTGCTTCTTTGGTTATGTTAACAAGTTGTAAAAGCAGTAAAAGGCTCTTTCTTTCACCATTGGGTGTAAATTGGTATTCCTGTTTTTTTCAGTCAACAAAGCATATCTTGAAGGAGAAAAAGACTTGGAAATTGAACTCCAATTTCCCTCTCTTTACATTGCTTTCTAGTATTAAATACTGACAACGGCGAACAGCTGAATAATTCATCTTATTAACTGTATGGATTAAATTATGCCAGTCAACTTTTAAATTCAAAGCTTATTTAATTTTTGGTAATGGAGCCATTAATTGTTACAAAAAACCAAAATAAATTAGTTAAAAATTGAAAAACAGTGGACAGGAAATATAATATTTGAATTAAATTTTTGATGTAATTTATGTTTCGCATCTGATAGAAATTAATGACTTGGTTTTACATTTAGCAAATAAAGTCTAAAATCTTGAGTCAATGAAGTTATTTTTTATTGTTCAGCATAATTCTAGTGAAATTACAGACAATTATTACACTTTATTAAGCTAATTATAGGTTAATATTTAACCTAATTAAAAACAATCTCCTTGAAAAAAAACTTTCTTTTTTAGCAGGAAAGATGAGTTTTTTAAGATAATTGCTGAAATTAAATCTATCATAATAATATTGCAAATATATCTAAAAAAATAAATTTATTAGTAGTAATGATTAAGAAAAATTGGACTAAAAAACTGATGGAAATGGAATGCAATTTTTGCTTTAAAAAAGTTTTTTATATCTTAAGATGAAAAATATAATTATATATCATGCTTCTTTAGCGGGAGAAAATATAAGATTTATTGATTGGAAGCAATGAAAGTTGATTGACTTTCTTACAACATTCAAAGTATTGTTAAATAATTATGCTCAAAAATATTTTAAAAAATTGCAAAAGTAAGGAGAAAATTGCACAACAACTAAACTGGCATCATATTGAAGATAAAAATTTTGAAATTTAATATGTAAAATTATTTTATGTGATATATTTTTTTGAGTTATAGTTGAAAAAAATTCCCAATTCTTGCTCCATAACGCTTAAATAATTTGCGTTTCATGTAATGTTGTGTTTTCAACGATTGTAGCAAACGAAAATCCGTTCATAATGCAACCAAAGATACCTCTAATAATAACAAATCACATTTAATTGCGATTTTGTTAATATTGATAAAAGCAGACATTTAATTGGCCTTTAATTAATAATTATAAAGCAGAGACTTGCGCAAATAATTTGAATTTGGAAAATAAATGAAACAAACTTTTAAGACTGAATGAAGAGCAATTCTTTTTTTTTTTTTGGAGGCGAGGGTCTACTGTTCACAGAACTACTTAGTATATATAACGGACTTTTTTAGATAATTACAATATGTAATAATTTATATAGTATATCATGTCAATTTATTGTTTAATTGATTATATTTATAATAAAATAAAATTTTTAAAATTATATAAGAAAAAACATTTTTCTGAACAAATTAGATGGTGGGCTCACCTTGGGACTCTGGCAACCGTTTAAATTTCAGATCCCATGTCCGCTGCGTAGAGCCTTTCACGTTTTCAAAATTCAGAAATGTATCGTGATACAGATTCCCTTCCTGCGCCGTTTCATTGGCTTAGGTGAAACAAAGTATATGATATAAACCATGATAAAGTTTATTATGAATTTGAAATGATATTTTCAAATCAAAGACTTTTTCCCAAGCATTTTTTTAAGTTAAAATATTTCTTCAGAGGGCGCCATGGAGACAAAACCTTACAGCGTTTAGTCCTTGTTTAAACAAATATGATGTGATAGAAAAATTAATATCATGCACCAGGCGCCGTTTACATTTGACTTGAACTTGAAGAAGACTGGGTGTAAGAAAAGTCATATTATTTCTGGGCGCCATTTATCGTGGCTACCTAACTGTGATTGGGGCAAATATACTACTCTTGCTTCCCATCGTTTTTTTCCATTGTGTATGTGAACAGTATTAGCCTTTACTTTAAATATAATGCTTCTATCATATTGTAATGTATTCTGTAATTTTCGTTGATTCGTTTCCAATACTGTTGTAATAAGCAAAAATGACAGAAAAAATTTAGGATTTTTTAAAGAAACTTATATCTTCCCAAATATATGTACTATTTTTTACGAAAATGCAAAAGTAGCATTGCTCACAGAACCTACCATTGATAAAAGTTTCACATCATTATCAACATTTTGTAAAGAAAGTGAGCCGAAATTCTTTTCCGTCTTCATCAATTTCTGGTTGGTCTCCTAAATGCCTTCGCTGACGAATTCTCTGTAAAATGTGAGTGTCTATGATTGTATGTTACATGACTCTCCAAAACTGATTGCGAACCATTGTACCTATACTAACCGAAATTTTCCCATTTTAAGAATGACCTTGGTTACTACTCTAGTGTGCTTAACTTTTATACACGGTACTGTCATACAACATCGCAGTTATGTACATCAAGTGTGATCAGTTATAGGAGGTGCACTTGGGAACACAACACCCTTGGGCAGCTTTTTCGAAGCACAGTATACATGCGGATGAAAAATTATTTTCCGTTTAATAATAAATAATTAGTTGTCGCGATTTTTTTCAAATTCAATAATTTTTTAAAATTATTTTAAATATAATTTTTTAACAGTATTTTTCATTGTTATTCTTAGATTGAAACCGTTCAATTGTTTCTACAAATATTTAATTGTTTTTTAATCCATAATGCATGTACTGTACTTTCAGTTCAATTAATTTTCTTCTTTAGGAGATAAAACCCCCAAACAAATATTTTTTAACTTTGAAACACATATTAGTACTGTGGAGGGAAGCAAATAAGAATTATTTCAGATTTGTCGAAAATTTACCAGATTTGAGAAAAGGAGCAAAATTAAATAAAATATTCAATTTTCAAATATAACTTTAGAAAATACTAGTCAATAAGTTCATAACAGATTAGTCATGCAGCTGCGGGAATGAAGGGTTCTTATCTTACTGCTGGCATCAGACTATGTTCATGAATCAGCAAGCGTGTCTTTGTCGTCCAGCCGCTCTGTGAGTAAAACGCGTACGCCCGGTGGCCCTAGTGTTAGGCCTCGGCTTAGCCGGAGGGTTCCAGGTTCGAGCCAGTTCCACTGCAGATCAGTTGTATGGCCTGTTGCAGTAGGGGCCAAAACGTCATCCGTTGGTGTGGTGCGAGCTTGGAGAGGGTGCCAGTAGGCGGTATCCTCGTCATCTGACCGAGGTTCAAAATGCGAGGTCCGTCCAAAATAGCCCTCGTGTTGCTTCCAAGACGGGACGTAAATTTATACAAACTGTATTGACACGCATAGGTGCGGGGTTATTTAGCTTTCTTCTTTATTTTCGTTTGGTTGGTTAAAATTTTAACGATTTCTAATTCGCGTTATTTTTCAACCCAAATTTGCATTTTGTCAATTCGGTTATAAACAAGCTTAAATTATTGATTTTGGATTTCGACAGCCGAAGAATATTTAAAATTCCGTAAGGCATTTTAGCATCGTCGTGATTGGAAATTTATTTTTTATCCATAATTTTCTAAGGGTTCAATTTATCCCTGAAAGGTTCTGTAAATATATTGTCCTAGAAATTAAATCAATGACTTAGAACCATCCCTCCAAACTAGATTAAATGGAAAATAAAAACATCGCATGTCTCCGACAAAACACTGAAAATCTCGAAGTAACGGC
>BGPR01000485.1:502069-523608 GCA_013235015.1 Araneus ventricosus
ATCCAATTAAATATGTTCCACTGACTCAAAATTTCAACAAATAAACTTTCAACATTTATTTAAAACAAATTTTAGGAACAAAAAGCACTCAAACAATGCCTGCAGGCACACATTTTGATTCTACTTCAACTGAAAACCAATCCTAATCTTCAACATATTTCTCCGAATAAGCAACATACACTCATGTCCAAAGGTTAAGCATTTTTACGCAAAACATGAAAAATTTGAGGTTAATATGGTACAATTGTTCACAATCAGTTGAGGAGAATCGTGGGACTACAATCGTGAAACTCACATTTTAAAGTGAAGATGGACAAGAGATATTTAGGAATCGACCAGAAAGCGACGTAAATGAAAATTATTTGGCTCTCGATGTTTAACTGAAAGATAATGATCTTCACCTCACATCAATGATTTTGTTTCCTCTATGCAATACTTACATGCATTTTCGTGAAAACATCACGTACATTTGGATAAAAATATTTTCCCAATAAATGTTAAATTTTTCCTCAATTTTTTTGCTTATTATGCGAAGTTTTAATCAAATTTTACGAAACTTACAGAATACTCACAATATGATAGCGCAGCACATTACATTAAAATTTGAAATAATTTTATTTATTTTCAAGGAAATATAGATTTGTAGTAAATAATTTTAACTGCGCTGTAAGAAATATAGTATAATTTTCTTTTTCTCTTTTTGAAGCCAGATAATATGAAAATTTCTAGTTGATACAGTTAATATTCCGAAAGATATCGCACAAGCAGCTAAATTTAGTTCTCTAATAGTCCGTCAACGAATGGTTTATCATTCATCATATAGTTTTGAAAATTGCACAATGTCGTGATGGCCTGATAAATAATAAAAGTCCCTGGTCTTAGGATGAGTCTCAGCCATTTTGATTTCTTGATTCTCTACTCTTTACTTTATCTTGGATACTCTGAAACTATTCAGTTTTCAAATACATGATTATACAAATTTAAGAGCGAAAATTCTTATTAATACATCCTCTTTATTTTCTTCTAGCTTTAATAGTTTCTGAGATAATGGGTTTCAAATTTTTCGCCATCTTGTGATTCATCTTTTTTTTTTAGTTTTCCTTATACCTCGAAAACTATTTAAAAATAACATGTGATTGCACAAATTATAAAGCGTACATTCCCTACATATGCATGTTTTAATTTTCTTTTTAGTTTTAATAGTTTTTGAGATAATTGGTCTCAAAATGTATGAATTTGTAAAAATCTTAGTTTATAGTCCAGTCATGGAAGGTTTTGAAGAAAACACTAAATTTATAGTTTTGAAAATTGGTACACAGTTCACAATCCTGGTGAACGATATAAAGTCCCTAGTCCTATGAAGGAGCTCTCGTCATTTGATTTCATCCCTTTTGTAGGTTTTTTTAACATTCTGAAAACTATTCAGTTTCAGCGCCGACTTATTCATTGGGTTGTAGCCCAGGGCGCCACTGATACAAAGGCACCAAAAAAATCTCGCCTGATTTTAATTTTAGAACCAAAAACTTTATTCAATTATATTTGTAAATATTCTGAATTTAAAAAAATATAATTACGGCTATAAATCGACAGCAATCGATAACAAAACATATATATTTCTTCAAAATAACAATATAGAGACAATTAATGAAAAATCATAAATTATCCAGTTTAAAAGTTGCCTACATTACAAGATGGCTCGGACAACTTTTTCGAAAGATCACCGACTTCCAAATGTAAGGCGTAATCAGAGAACAGGTGACATTTTTCATGCTTAATTATTTTATTACGTAGGTATTTTGGTGTTTCAGGCTCTCAAATTTCTTGTTAAGGTTCTGTTGGGGTGCCAAATTACTCAAGCCTAGGGAGCTCAAATTTAGTTAAGAGGACCAGTTCAGTTTTCATAAAGTTGATTTAACAAATTAACGCTGAACTTAAAAGCTCGAAAATACTCGTGCATCGAATTATCGTATTTTAGTCTTAAAACTATTAATCATTAATTAGCTTTATAATTTTACAGAAAATTATAGAATCTATAAAACATCTGAAATATTAAGCCTTCTGAGGTGAATGAAAACGACAACCCTATCCAAAACCGAAAGGATAGTCTTATATAGTAAAAGAAAATGAAAAGTTAATTGGTCAAGAGAGTACAATTTCTAACAAATTCATGCTTTTTTTGTTCTTTAGCTTTAATAGTTTCCGCATAATGGGTCCAATTTGCCATCTTCAATTCTTGGCCCTTTTATTAGTTTAATTTTTGAAAACTGTTTACATTTAAATTCATGTAATCAGCAAATTACAGAGGAAATTGCTCACATATATGCTTTTTTTTTTCTATCTTTAAAAGTTTTAGGTAATGGTCTGAACTAATTTGCGCCCCTTTGATTTCATTCCTTTTTTCAGTTTTTCTGAGATATCACAAAACTATTTATTTTGAAATTACATTGATACAGCAAATTAAAGGACGTAAATTTCCCCTACAAACGCATCATTTTATTTTGTGTCTCTATTGTATTCCTGAGATATGGGTTTCAGTTGTTGCTACCATTTCGATGTTCATCCCTTTTTAGTTTTTCTGAAATATCTCAAAATTAAAAGCTAAAAAAAGCTGTTATTTGTAGAGAATTTTGTTTTGATCTTACTTGTATTATCGTAAAAGAAAATTGAATAGTTTGAGATATTTAGAAAACTAAAAATGAGGTGATGAAATCAAGAGGTAGTAAAGTTTGAGACCTGTTATCTCGAAACTATTGAAACTAGAAGAAAATAAAAGCATATAATTGCAGGAATTTCACGCTCTTTAATTTTTTTGTATCATCCATTGAAAAATACATAGTTTTCAGAGATATTACAAGATAAACTAACAAAAAAAAGCTAACCAAGATGGCGGGCAAACTTGGAGACGGATTATCTCAGAAACTATTAAAGCTTAAAAAAGAAAAATAAAGATATGTATTTTTTGGTAATTTGATGATAAATTTGTAGTATTACATGTAATGGAAAACAAGTAGTTTTAATAAAAAAGAGTAAATGGGGAGAAATACAAGATGGTGGTAAAGTTTGAGACCTTATATTCTGAAACTATTAAAGCTAGAAGAAAATTAAAACATTTATTTTGTAAGGAATTTCACGACTTTAATTAGTAATTTATTATATCACGGTATTTTGAAAATTGAATAGTTTTCGAGATATTCAAAAGATCATTAAAGGAGGAAATTCAGAAGGTAGCTCTAGCCCTCCCCCCAGGACCAATGACATTTATTATTTTCTACTAAACCCCTCATGAACATGTGAAGAATATTCAAAACTATATTAATATAGTGTTTTTTCAAACCCTTCGTTCACTGGACTCTCAACTAGAATTTCTACAAATCATACAATTTAATACCAATTATCTCAAGGTCAATAAAATCCAGATTGTGGCAAAATTTGAGACCATTAAATCGTAAACTATTAAAGATAAAAGAAAAATAAAGGTATTATTTTAAGAAATTTTACACTCTTTAATTTGTTATATCAGTTGTAATTTGAAAAGGAATAGTTTTCGAGTATTCAAGAGAAACCCAAGAAAGAGGATGAAATCAAGATGGTGGTGTGAGCCCCCTTCAGACCGGGACTTTAATATTGTCACCAAAGACCATCAGAACATGTAGTTTTCAAAACTATACGATTTAGTATTTTTTTCACCACATTTGGGTCTTCGTTGACTGGACTATAATAGAAGATAAATGAAGAGGCTTTTTTCCCTCAAATTGATATTTTTTAAAACTTGAATTTTCACGAATATTAGCATATTTCTAACCTTATACATTCAGTATAAATATTTAGATTCTAGTTTCGTGCAATTTTATTAAAAAATTTGTATGTAATTATGCTATTTATATATAAGCAAAAACTATCAAAAAATGGGATTTTCCTTTTTTTAAGAAATCCTTTATATATATTAATTTCTAGATATATTTATTTCCTGGAGCATAAGATTGGACATTTCAATTGTTCACAACAGTATGTCAATGAATGATTTTGTAGAACTTATTTGTAAGGAAGACGAATGGTTTAAATTTCTAAGAAATCTAGAAGATAGTAATTAATCACTTCAAAAAAGGAAGTGTATAATGTTGAAAAATAATCTAAATTCTAAAGATTTTTCAAATAGTTCTACACTCATTATTGTCAATGAACTGAAAATGATCTTCCAACAATTAAAACGGAACTTTAGAATACTCGTCATATTCAGGTTTCCCTGATCATAAACATGTCTCCGCTCATCTTTTTCCTCCATATCTCTGGTAGGCATCGTGAGATTCGTTTATTCTCTTCGTAAGCAGTAGTCATCCATAAAAAGAAAAAATGCTTATATTTAAAAAAGTTCAGATGTTGAACTGTGATTTTATTGGTTATGCCAGAATAAAGAATACAAAGACGATGCTGATCACTGCGCGCATGAAAATGCGACAATACTGCAAATTTCATGTAAAATCTCTGATTGAATATGACCCATTTTGCTCCTTCATCACTGCCTGGAAATGTCTCCATTTTGTACGTTTCGGATTGGCGGTTATTATGATATGGGGGAAAACGATTTTAACCGTAAATGTCTTCGAGGGCTTAGTGAAAGTATTAAAAAATAGAACATTTTTAGCGTAAGGGGGGATGGGATTTGTCACCTTAAATTAAAATCTAATATCGCCGGTTTTTTCTGGTTTGCGCAATTTTTTCACTTATTTATATTCCTTGTTTGGCCTTCTTTTCCTCCAAACATCTCATAATAAAATATATAAACAATTTGTTAAAACGGGAGTGGGGTACTGAAGCCTCAAAGAAAGTTCGAAGATTATCAGACAACGTTAGCCTCTTTATTTTATCATTGTTATTTATTTTATTTCGGCATATGAATTTGATTTGAGGAGAAAGGATTATTTTAATAACTGAAATTAAAAAAATATGAATATATAATAAAATTAATGTATAAAATAAAGTGGAAGTTTCACTGTACAACGTTGTCGCTTTTGCAATACAAACTCGATTCAAACAGTCTTGAAAGCAATAGGATAAGACAGGTGATGGATTTAACTTTGAAAACTAAATTTAATGCTGTCTTAGTGAGCTAAAATCAAGGAAATTTTCAATTCCTGATTAGATAACTTTAAGATTCAACGCATACACATTATAAATTGTTACATTATATGACTATATATTATTTTCATCATCATTATTAATTTATTATAATATATTTTATTTTTTAAATTTTTGTGTTAAAATAATCCCTTCCCCTCCAAATGAAATTCATGGCCACAAAAATTTAACATAAGTGATAAAAATAAAAAAAAGAGCGGCAACGTTTGGTATTAAAGTGAATCCTTCCAAACCTCCTTTCTTGGGGTTTCATGGACCTCCCACCACTGTTTCACAAAATTGTTGCCTATTTTATTATAGTGTTTGGGTGTGAGGAAAAGGGGCATGGAAGCTGAACAGTGTAGAAAAGTAAAAAATTGCAAAAAATAAACCAGAAACCTGGTAATTTTTATTGATTTTTAAAATTTATAGGACAATCCCTCCAATCCCCCCCCCCAAACCTCTGCTACAAATGTTCTATAGTTTGAACTTTTTCACTTCTGTAGCCCTCAGAAGATATTTAACGGTTAAAATAGTTGTTTTCCCTCCAAATCAAATTCATGGCCATAAAATTACCGGAGAGTGATAAAAGGCACCTGAGAAAACGGTGAGTGTGATGGGGCAAAAATGGTAATATTCATTCTGGGTTATTTACTATAAGAATTGTGCAGGAATGAAAGTGCGGGGCAATGAAAAAAAATTTTTTTTTTGCAAAGACGCAGTGTAATGGAGTTTAAATTTCTTTCAATTTCTCCTCAAATGAGGCAAAATTGAATATCCGGTTTTAAAGCTTCGTTGTTGATCTGATCTGATTATATCTGAATATTTTAGAGAACTGCTAAAAAGTGGACATCTATAATTAGAATTTGACCTTTAATATTTTCCTGAATAAGAAATTGGAATTGGTTCTTTAATCCTTCGGGTATTGAACTTTTAAATTTCAATCAGCTGGTCCGTAAGCCTTGCACGTTTTCAAATAATCAGAAATGTATCGTGAAATTTAGATTCCCTCCTGTAGCTGTCTGATTTATATGTTGGTGAAACAAAGTTATATGATATAAACATGATGTTTATTAAATGAATTTAGAAATGATATTTCAAACTCAAAGACTTTTCTCCCAAGCATTTTAAGTTAAATATTTCTTCAGAGGGCGCCATGGAGACAAAAAAAACCTTAGCTTTAGTCCTTGCTGGTAGAGCAAATATGTTATATTGATAGAAAAATTAATATCATGCACCAGGCGCCGTTACATTTGCTAATACATTGAAGAAGACTGGCGCGGTAAGAAAAGTCATATTATTTCTGTAGGTTCTTATCGTACTAACTTCCGTGATTGGGGCAAATATACTACTTTGCTTCCATCTTTTTTTCCATTGTGTATGTGAACAGTATTAGCCTTTATCTTTACAATATAATGCTTGCTTATCATATTGTAATGTATTCTGTAATTTTGATTCGTTTCATATCTCTGTTTGTAATAAAGAAAAATGCAGAAAAATTTAGATTTTAAAGAAATCTTATATCTTCCCAAATATATGTACTATTTTTTTTACGAAAAATGCAAGAAGTAAACTTGCTCTCATGAACCTAAAACCATTGATAAAGTTTCACATCATTATCAACATTTTAGAAAGAAAGTGGAGTCGAAATTCTTTTCCGTCTTCATCAATTTCTGGTTGGTCTCCTAAATGCCTTCGAGACGAATTCTCTGGTAAATGAGTGTCTCATGATTGTATGTTACATGACTCTCCAAACTAGATTGCGAACCATTGTACCTTATAACTCCAAAATTTTCCCATTTTAAGAATGACTGTTGACTGGTTCACTTAGTGTGCTTAACTTTATAGCAATACGTACCGAACGAAGTAGTGATGGGTTTTTTTTTTGTTTAAAAGTTTAAATACAGCGATATACTGCTTCTAACAGGTGGTATACGAGCTTTAACAAGCCTTTTATCTTCATAATATTTTATCGCCATTTTTACAATTTCTGACGCAAAGTTCTTTTAGAGTTACCGAAATAAGACACGACCAACAACCGGAAATGTGGGAATTTATGTAATTTAAAAACTTTTCTGTTGTAGTACATTAGAAGTTTCCGTAGCCTGTTTCCTTCCGACAGGCATAAGTGAGAATTCCGCTGTAGGTAATTTTGCAATGACCAAAACACTTACATCTGAAACATCGCCGGATAGTTGGAATAAAATACCTGACAGACAATTTCATGTACATTTTTAATATACTTTAAATTCTGGGGACTAGAAGGCAAAAATGAGAGGCTTTGTACTGAGAAATTGTCCATCCTGCTGAATTGTGCACATGAGTCATTCCTTGAATTTTTAGCTCCCTTGTCTATTTCTTCAATTAATGCATGATACAATTCTCCATATGAAGCTACACTTTGGAAAGACTTAAACTAATGCAGCATTAGTAAGAGGATTGGAGACAAGGTTTTTGCTTAAATCATCTGTTGGGCTTGCTTTTGAGATTAAATCTCCGCAAGCAGGTTATAAGAATGAAGTTTCTGTAATCACAATACTTCTCCAAGATAGTTTTCCTGAAATGCCCTTTTCAAACAAAATAAATAAGCGATTCTAAATGAAAGGTCCCACTGATAGAAAAGGTTCTTTTAATAACATAAAACATATTAAACCTTTATCAAAAACTTGATCTGATTCAATTTGTCCATATAGACTTCTGAAGAAATATTTTAATTTAAAAAATGCTTGGAAGAAAAGTCTTTGGGTTTGAAATATATATATGCTAATCATTTGAAATTCCATTATCGTATAACTTTGCTTCACCTAAATCCAATCATTAAAAGCTGCAAGAACGGGGTCTAAAATTTCAAAATACATTTCTGAATATTTGAAAACGTGCAATGGTTTAAGTACCAGCTGACTGAAATTTCAAGTTCAATACCCGAATGTTAAAGAACCGAAAATTCAATTTCTCATTCCGGGAAAAAAATAAAAGGTCAAAATTCTAATTATAGGGCGTCCACTTTTTAGCAGGTTCTCTAAAAATATTCGAAGTGATAATCAAAATAAGTTCAATACCCGAAGCTTTAAGAACCGGATATTCAATTATTTTCCGTTCATTTCGAGGAAAAAATTAAAATGTTAAACTCCGATTATCTACATCCAGTCTTTAGCAGATTGTTCAAAAAAAAAAAAAAATAAGGAATGACTGGAATAAAATCACGGTTCAACATTCTCAACTTTTTAAAATCCTTACATTTTTATTTCTTTTTGTGAATTACTACTGGTTCCGAAGTGAGAGAAACGAATCTCACTTTTCTTAGACAGTCGGCGATAACTTTTCGAGAGAAATGGAGGAAAAAGATATGCTGGAGACATGTTCCTGATTAGGGAAACCTCATTATGACGATATTCTAAAGTTCCGTTTGCAAATGTTGAGGAGATAATCTTGAATTTATTGCAGTAAATGGTTATATAACTATTGAAGAAATCTTTTAATTTCGATTAATTTTTCAATAGTACTTAAAGTATTTGAGTGTTTAGCAATATCCTTTTTCTTTTTTTGTAGTGGTTAATATACCTTAGTTCCAGATTTCTGTTGAAAAAAGTTTAGAACTTTCGAATATATGATGAGCTCTCTTGCAAATAAGTGGTTACAAAATCATGTATTGCACAACTGTTGTCAGCAATTGATGATGATTGCGGGCAGAGGCGGCCCGAGACCCGGGCAACTGCCCGCGGCGCCGAATTCCGGGTGGCGCCAAAGCTGGAACGTAAAGGGGAGAAAAAATGTTTTGATTGACATGAGAGCTCCGGCGAAAACGACAAAAATTTTCCTTTTATTTTGGCGCCCCCTCTTCAGTTTTTCGTAAAGCCTCTAGACCCTGGAGAGGTCTCAAAATCTGTTCCACGAACTTCTGGCCATAAAATTTGGTGGGTCATTCACAGGTCCGACTGTACCCACATTCAACCGGATCCCCCCGATCTTAGGGGATCGGGTTGACCATAGGTGCGGTCCGGTCTACTGTGCCCCCTCCTGACCCCGTTTTCAAAACGGACCCTCCCTGCCATAATTTCCCTAGAATGACTTCCTCCCACACTCTCCCTTCCCCATTTTCTGGTTTTTACTTTGGTCTGAGACGGTTACTCCCCCTAACCGACTATTGTATTTCAGTTCTATGGCATAATGGGCCGAAAAAATATTAAACCGGTTAAAAATGTAACTTTTCCCCTGGTCTACACCATTTCTCATCGTATTCTTATTTTGACGAAACGTTTTGGAACACTGTGTTGAAAGAAAAACTGGTGAATGTCACTCTTTATTTTTATTTCTAATTTTTATAGTTGATTGTTTTTAAGCGTTATACCTATAAGTGTTTTGCATTTTGCTAAAATGTCTGAAAAAAGAAACAATCAGGTATGTTTTATAGGCACGGATAGCAGCCACGAAAAGCAGGCGTCTATTTTGAAAAAAAAACATCAAAATAGAAAATATTGAATCCAGAGGTCTGTCAACAACAGTTGAAGGCAGATCTTTAACTTCAAAAAACTTTAAGAACGACAATATAACTTATTATTCGAACCAAGAACAAAAAGTTCCTGTAGATTCAACACCACATGTAATTTTGTTATTATCATTCTGGTTTGCTGTTTTAAAATTTTCGGAATTAAATATCTATTTGAAAAATATAAATTTTCGATATTGACAATACTAACATTGTCAATTGTACAAAAATTCTAAGTATTAAAATCCCATATATGAAATTTTAGTTATTTTTTAAAATTATATTTATAAATTACTGAGCAGAAATCTTAAAAGTGCGCAAGGGGTTAAGTTATATCAAAAGTTGTGTTGTTTCTGTTGGAACATTTTTGTTCGCCTTCTGTATGATTATTCAAAAGAACTTAACTCATATGATTTTGGTAAGCTAGATAAGCACTATGTAACAAGTTAAATCGTTTACCAGGACCAAGTGCTAGAGCATGCAAAGTTACAATTACTTGAAACGTCTTAAGTGATTGTGAAGAATTTATCAATAAACAAGATGCCAAAACTAGTTTGCAAACCGAAAATACAGAGATAATAATACTGAGAGTGATAAGTCTTGTTGGATTTTAACATCAGCATTACTCTGAAATAATAATATTCAAACTGGTTTTTTTTGAAAAATCAAATTTGTTCGTATAAAGATCCCATTACATTTCTTCCAATCATCAGAAAGTGCCAAACATTAGAAGAAAAACAGAAAAATTACAAATTATGTCACAGAAATTTTAATTTTTTGTTTCTTTTTGTTTTGTGATTTTAAAAAAAATTGCAACACGGCTAAAAAAATGTAATAAATCAAAGTTTCACATCGATAAGCTAAGATATATGGTCAGGGCCGGATTACCAAATACTCAACTGCCTATGGGCCCTGCATTAACTTTGGGGAGGCCCCCAATATTATTATTTTTTAAAAAATTATATTCGGGACTTCCATTTGGCTTACAAGAAGTGTGTTCTAGAACTTACTGAACTTGAAATCTAGAGTCGTTTAAATTCAGAATATTAATTGGAATCCTTTTAATGTTTTCGAATTTATTAGCAGATCAATGGGTCACATGTCAGCAGTCCTGGGATACTTTGTATTAGAATATTCAAAATTGTATTAAAAGGCTTTGTAATTTTTTAACCATTTTATTTAAAATTACGTTTAAATTTCAATTTTTTTATACTCGCGATTTAAAACTTTTTTTTGAAGATTACTCGCAAAGAAATGTTTTATTTCAGTTTGTCATATTGTTTGTTGCGCAAAAACTGCTTATTTAGATATTAAATTTAAATCAATTAAGTTATCTGGTTTTGGAAGTTGAGTTGGGAGGTCCAAAAACTTACATTGCCTATACTGTTCTCCTAAGCGTAAAAGGCATATCTCATTTTTTTTTTTTTTTAATTTTCAGATTTTTCCTACTTAGTGATGTCTGTGAGCTGCCCGACATTATTCCTAAGCTTAAAGGCCGTATTTTATTAAAAAATTGTAGGAAACCTCTAAAGAATTATGCGTATCTTATAAAATTAACGCAGTGAATTTTTCTGACTCTACTAGTAACTGTTGCTACTGGCGAGAGAAGTTTTTCGAAACTGAAACTGATTAAAACATATCTGCGATCTAGCATGTCGCAGGAGCGACTAGTTGGTTTGGCAACCATATCAATTGACCTGCAGAACATTGATATTGAGAATATTATGTAAGATTTTGCAGATAAAAAAGGCAAGAAAAGTGATCATGTGAAGCAACTTTATAATACTGTGTAAAAAATAATATATTTTTTAAATAAATTTGTTCAATACATTATTTTAGTTTCTGTAAGACTTCCTTATATTCTTAAATATTTCTGAAATTAAAAAATTCTGACCATAACATTATCAAGTAATATTTACAGGTAAACATGCATATTTCTAAGTAAAAATTTGTTGGACATTTAAAATACAGACACTATAGAATTTAAAAATTTCGTTGGTTGGGGGGTTGCGCCAAATTGTTGTCTTGCCTGGTTAGTAAAATTACATCGGGCAGCTTCTGGTTGCGGGCACGCACCAGGAAATAAATATATCACACGAAGTTTCAAAATAAATAATTACATCCAGGGACGTGGCGGGGGGGGTAGGGGGAGGTGTGACATCCCCCCCCCCAGATTTTTCTGTAGTCGGCAAATTGACTAAATGAGACGGCAAATTTTGAAAAAGTAATCGAACATATTATTTTATTCTGCATATCCACGACATTTGCAGAATTATTTATTGAAACGCTGAAAAAAGCAAAGTGAACTTTTATTTACTAAGTTGGTTTTTAAATTCTCTTGCAGACCATTGTTGTCACCGATTGCCGTTCCGACTCCGAGTTCAGGGGTATGCGTGGCGTGACTGTTGTTAACTGCCCGGGGTTCGGACAAACTTTCCCTTCTGTAGTAAAATAAATAAAGATAAATTCTCAGAGCAACGAAAGAAATGAGATGCCACTGTTTAGAAGATCCGAACAGCGGCAGTGTTCTCTAGACTTTCTAGTGCACTCCCTAATGAAAGTGTCATCCCCTTGCAAGCCCTTGGACACAAGGCCGAAACTGCCGAGTTTTATTACCCTGAATTGGGGACCACAGCAAGTCGATATTGCCGACAAAATGACTACACACCGAAATCGGTGTGTGTTTACAGACGGACGAAGCGACAGATATATATAATTCCAGAAAATGTTTTTTTCATATCCGTGTACTCTAATGTAGAAAATCATCAAAATCTCGATGTCGAATTCTTTGGCATTTTTAATTGCTTTTTTTTTTCGCATGTGAGAAAGTAAAGAGTTTTTAATACAAATATCCTCATCTATCTTAAGTCTTTATTACTTTTTTTCTTTCAGATGAGTTAAAAGAGAAAATATCAATACTACGTTTTCTAAACATCTTAGAATTTAAAAAATAACATTAATTCGATAGAAGAATTGAGTAACAATAACCAAAAAATGAAAAGACAGTTTAAATTTTAATGTTTACTGTGGGCTCATTTTGCATATTATTTTCATATTTTTAAATATAAGAAAGCATTTATGAAAAATTTTCTACGACATAAAAAAGGGATAAATAATTATTTTAATTTTTTATAATATTGATTTAAGAAACTTTGAGAGATGCTAACAACTTTTTAATAACATTCATTTAGTATGTTAGCTTTCATCATATATTTATAAAAAAATTATTTTATATAAAAATTTTGTTTATTTGATTGACAAGCCATAATGATGCGATTTATTATACAACAGGAGACAAATATCAACTCGGTGTGAAACATATTTTAACCTTTCCTTTCTAAGCTTATATTAATGAATGGATTTCTTTTCTCTCCAACTTTACCATAAATTTTTTTTCTAGTATCGATTCTTTTAATACAGAAAGAAACTTGACTAGCAGTAAACATTCAGTGATTGCATTGAAACATCTTCAATCCTGAGAGTGTAAAATTCAGCCTCTTAACATATGCAAAGTTGTTAGCTGCTAATAAGAATTACATTATTCAAATGCTAAACTGTTTCAGGAATTTTAAGAAATATCACAATATTATACCGCTGACCTCAGCAACAAACTATTGATTAAAAATAAAGTTTGGGAACTTTCTATATTCCTTTTTCTCTATTAAAAATGAGCATTCCCTAGATTTCAAAAGAAAAGAAGGTCATAAAAAAGCTTCTTTAAAAATGAAAGGTTAAATATTTTTGAAGAACTACATATGAGGAGCTTCCTGACAAAAGTCCTCGAGTTCACTGAGCCTCTTCTCTAGGTCGCCGATCTTCACTTGAACTTTTTCTTTGACTTCCTCTATCTTCCCTTGTACTTTGTCTTCCACTTCCTCGATCTTCCTTTCAACCTCGCCCTTTACCTCTCCAATCTCTCTTTTCATGCTTTGGACATCTTCTTCTATTTTCTCTATGCAACTGTTGACATGATTTTTAATTTCTCCGACTTTACTTTCGACGTGTGATTGGATCTCATTCTTCATTTCTTCCTGCCCCTTCTTCATTTCTTCCTGTCCCTTCTCCATAGATTTCTTCATCTCGGCTAAGAGAGCAAGTAGATCAGCGTTGTCAGCCATCTTCGTCTGAGATCTCGTATTCACCATACACACTACCCCGCTTCTGGCACCAGTGTTGCAAAAGGTCTCTCTGTGGTGTATGGTGTAAACAGTCCAACACGCAGGATAATGGAGAATGAAGGTTTATTTACAAATATGCAGGAAAACACGTAGCACAGGTACAGGAAACAATAGTCCTTGCACAGATTACCAATGTAAATAGACAACAATTCACCGGTAATGACAGTTCAGCACTTTAATATCTAACAGCACAAACAGTCAGCAAATAACTAGTAACGACAATAACAGCTCAGCTCACCAGCTGATTAGCTCACACAGCGGATAGAACTCCGAAGACGTTCACGCTTCAAAGCGAAGTAACCAGTCGATCAAAAGACACTGCCGTGATCCAAACGCGGTCTTATATACTCTCCCCGATAGGCCGTGATGTCACATAGAATTTTCAGGAAAAACCTGGATCTCGGCCCCTAATAGAAATATCGAGAAAAGGGTTGCATTTTCGGAAATCATCTATTTGTCGCCAAGGTCACCAAATTTGTCGCCAAAATGGACGCCAAGTTTGTCGCCAAGGTCATGCGTGCCATAAGAGTCGCTGAGGTCACTCCATGCTTCACCTTGTAAAACTCTCTTCCCAACCATAAGACTTGCATTGCTGGGAAGCGACTTTCCACGACTGTAACAATACGCTTTTTTCTAAAAGCGTTTTGTTACAATTTTCTCATCTGAATACCCAACTTTACGAGGCTGCTGTATCATTCAATTTTGTCTCATAACTTATTTTTTCCCCTTTGTAAAGTTACCCAAAGTTCTTAATTCTTTAGCAAAACTAGAAACATCCACTTCTAAAACCAACTTTGTAAAATGGATATGTTCGCTTTTGAATTTTTTTTAAAAAATTCTTAAATAGTTTTAATCTTTCTGTAACATCTTTATTTATTTATTTTTTGTGCGTCTGTGTGTTTAATGCTAGAAAAATATATATAGCTCTCATTTTGGGGGCGTTCTTTCTCTTATGTAAAATGTCAGCATTTCTCTTCCAAAATCTTGATAATTATGTCCAGAAACATTGAAATAAACCACATAAGGAAACAAATACACAAAATAATCTGTTTTCCAACACTGGAAGCTTTTACGAGCAGGACAATTTAAGAATCCTGTAATTTCATGGTGTCTTCGGATTGCACCATTCGTGAAAAAATGGGGTGGAAGTAGACTGACAGATTTATGATCGGGGGAATGCAGTTGTTTCCACCTCACAAAACCCCCTAACTTCTTATTGGGTAGGAAACTCGAATGGACACTATCCTGAACAGTGATAAAGTTAAAGACAACATAAAGAAATCTCAATCCTGAAAGCGGGAGTGTCGTTGATAAAGTACAGTGCGAATTTTATTCACCATACCTGCTTTACTATAGGTGAATTAAATCATTATTATTATTGTGAAACTTGGTTAATTCAAACATTTTTTAACCGAATTCCTAAGTAATTTGATTTTTTCTCTATTCTTAAAATTTCTGTACGCATAATGCTTAAATATAATCAGTAATTAGAATTTATTTTGCTTACTTAAATGTCAAGAATGAAAATTGTAAATTCTTTTATATTTCTAAATTGTTTTCGTCCTTACTTTGTATGCTCATCGATCGTGAATAAATAACTTTTTAAGGCTCTTTATTGACTCGAGCATCCAATCAATACAGCAATTAAATATTTCTCACTTTTTGAATTAATCTAAATTTAAGGTTTAAGTAAATTTATTAGCATTATTTTTTAAAAATCTATAAATATTATCACTTTGTTAATTAAAATTTCACACTGTTTATTTATTCATTATGAATACTTTATTAAAGTTGTTAAATTTTAAAATAGATTTTTTTTTGTCTTTTTAAGTTAAAATTGCCGTTTTCTCATGCTGTATTCACTTTTACACAAAGATTTTTTAAATTAAATTCGAATTAGCCAAGTTGCACTGCTTTTCATTATTTTACATTGCTCTTTGTTGCATTAATTATTTGTTTATTTAACATGATTTGTTTTAATAGATCTAAAAAATTCTGCAAATTTATGCATATATATAACCAGCGGATGTTTGCGATTTTTCAAGTACTCGGAGGAAGAATAAGAGAACTTTTTTCCGTTCGAATGCCGTGCATATAATAGTAATAAACGGAAATTCAAATTGATTTGAATTTTTAAGCAGTGTTTTTTTTATGATCGAGATTAGTGATATAACGAAAAACGATTTGGCCAAATACCTACTCTGGAAAAACATTTCACTTTTGATTCTAAATAAAATAATTCTCAAATTTTAAATATAAAAAATTAAAGATTAATAAAATTGATATTTTTTTTGTTTGCATATTTAAAAAAATTAACACCTTGATGTGTTTTTTTCATAATATTTTAAATTCCTGAATTACAATAATTATTTCAGTAATAAGAAATGACCAAAGGAGGGATCTTTCAAACTGCGATTTTTTTTACTGTCCACATCTATGAATGAAATTTTAGTGGTATGATATGTTAAGCGCCCAAGGATTGATTATTACCCGTATTATTTAAATATTATGTGTATGTATATTATTTATGTATCAGAATGTATCATTTATGATTAATTGAATTTAATGATGGTAAGAAATAAAATTCAGTTCAAAGTAATTATAGTGATAATGAAATAACTTATATTAATAAAATTGTGCTGTATTTCTGATATTTTGATTATATTGGCCAAATCAGGCTATATTGCTATTCAGAAAGTCTTGAGGTGAGGGTGCTTCTAAATAGCGCTTCGCTATGCGTCTGTTCTTATAGTAGGGTCATGCACTGGAATCTCTCTTGCGGCTTCGTTAATATTTATTATCCATTTTGTTCAAATTTTTTATGGCTATATTTTAAATAAATCTCACATGGTTTTGCATTTCAAATCTTTAGGAATAAATGTAGTTTCTGAGGACATTTGTGATATCTTTTTTGTAGTGCTCACAGTTTTTCTGATGGGTTGAACCCACACACATACATTGGGAAAGTACAGCTAATCATTGGTCACAAAAGTGATTTATAGAGGACGACTTTATTTTCCATCAAGAGTTAGGACTTCCTACCAAGGAGGGAATAAAATCGTGCCTTTGCTAAGCTAAATTTTGCCTTTATTTTTTTAATGTTCTTTTTGAAGGCAGGTCTTTTGTCTTTGTTTGAGCCCTTAGATATTTCGTATCTTCATCATTGAAAATGATATTATGCATCATAGTATGTATATTAGGCACTATAAAAATATTTGTCTTTTAAGTGTTGAAGTTCATCATGAAAGTCGGAATTTTTGGATCTCCCCCCCCCCCCCAGATGTGAGACGCTCGTCACGTCCCTGGTTACATCACATGATTTGCAAATTTGGCCAATGGTTTTGCTTGCTGTCCGCAATACTTTCATGCATTTTCGTGAAAACAGCATGTATATTCGGGAAGATGTAAAGGATATCTTAAAAAATTCCCAAATTTTGCCGCATGGTTTTTGCTTATATATATAGCATGGTTAGCTATAGGCAATATTGGGTGTAACAAATATTATAATAATTGAATATAGCTTGGCCCTCATTTATAGCGAACTTCTGGATCAGTCCGTTGAGGATTTTTTTAAAATCTAACAATATATGCAGTGAAAGTCGTTTTTGCATTGCAGAATGATTTATTATCGTTACGTTTCCGCATATGCAGGGTGTAACTAAACTAATGGTCAGAACTGTAAGGAGCTATAGAATTCGCCAAAACAAACAACTTTCTTTCTACAATGTAGGGTCGGAAAGCAATCAGCTAGTTGCGAAATGACTCTTCCTCTGAATTATCCACGGCCATTTAATTGACCATACCTTTACCAAACTACCTAGATGTACACAACTACCTCACTTTCCTTCAGAAGGTGCTGCCTGATTTACCGCGAAATGTTCTAGAAAATCTTATACGGGTTTCGTGGTTCCAGCACTACGAAGCGCCAGCGCATTTTCTCAGAATTTTGCAGAACTACCTGGATGTAGCTTTTCTGAACAAATCGACTGGCCGCGGTAGACTCCACGCTTGGCCTCTCAAATCCTGGAATTTTGTTTCTCTGAGAATAGCTAAAAAGCGTTGTCTACGAGACTGCCATAAAGTCACTAGAGGATTACATCACCTGAATTAGCTTCTCAGCTGTAGACGTTCATGAAATGTCAGGTATCTGTACACAATTACTCCGCCGTCGGTAAATTGCAGCTAGTGATCGTTCATTTCAGCTTTTTCTGTAAAGTGTTCGATAATAAAGATTCTTTGTCCTTTTGTTTTCGATTTTCACCACGCAGGCGCCCTTTCACGCTTCGCCGCCTGCTTTCTGACCCCATACTGTATGGTGAAAGTTCTTAGTTTTGGCTTATTCTGTCATTACTCACAGTTCTAACCATCAGTTTAGTTACATTCATTACATTAGTTAGATCTTAAAGATTTTTCTCCAAAGCTATATAAATAATGTGTGAGCCCAGTATCAAGTGCGGGCCCAGATGCTTGGTTAATGGAATCTGCTTTCTCAAAAAATTCTGGGTTTTAGAGCGACAAAGGCAAGGCATCAAAAGGCATATTGTATTGCATCATTAACGCTAAACGTACCAGACCGGTCAAATGACCGGTTGTAAAATTTTGATTAGAAAATTCGCATAAAATGTTATCGCTGTTTCACACTTGGCTTCATGGCTTTTTCTATTAAATATATAAAATTAATCTTTCATTATTTATTTTAATTTTTTGCTAATTCTGATAAACACGTGTAGCCTACCCTTATTTACCATGACAGCTCATTTGACCAGGAGCAAAATTTATTGCCTTATATGGTTATCGGTTTGCAGATGCACGTTTCTAACATCGCATCAATTTGATGCATATTTCTGCATAGACTCTTCTCTGGTAAGTTCAATATATACAAAAAACCTATTTCTTCCATTCTCTGTATAAATCTATGAAGAAATGAGAAGCCGCCAAATAAGTGAGCAAATTCTCGCTTCTCCTGGGAGTATAGTAATGGTGTGAGATCGAGTTACCTCCACTCGAAAGACGGGGTGTATCTCCTTCTGGAAGAATTGCCAGAGACCTCCAGAAAGGAGGTACGCCCGCTTAGTACTTAAGAGGTACTTCGCCGGTGATGGGTACTAGGATTCCGAGCTTAGTTCCCAACTGCTGTCGGGATGCCAGTTATTCAAAGACTCCGCATGCCTAGGTAGGACGAGGTTAGCTCCTTTGTGATTGTCTTCGTCAAAACCAGCAAAAACAGACGTAACGATTGTTGGCTGTCTGTGAGGACGACAACTTTAATAGAAATTACACAAAATTATTTTTTGTTGAATTATTGTCTTAAATTTACTTTGTTAATATTTCCTTACTAAAATCAATATTTTCAACATTTAATCGGAAAAAAAAGTTTTATCTAAAAACCGGTCATTTGGCCGGTTACGATACGAATACATATATACAGGGTGTTTCAAAAATATCTGGCAAAAATAAAAGGGTAGGTCGGGCATACGATAAGCATCCAAAATTACCTAGGAACATGGGCATCGCCATCTAGAGACAGCAGATGTAATTTAAAATAAAACAATCTTGGCCAAAATGCCGATTTCTTTTTGAATCTTAAAGGTATTGAACTGGAATTTTTATATAAGTTGCCCTCTATAACTGGTTCTGAAGTTGTGAAAAAATTTAGGCTTCCTTTAGCGCGTGTGCAGTAAAAAATCATTTACTACGAATGCTCATATCTTCTCTAATATTCAAAGTATTTGCTTAAAATTTTTAGACGATGCTACTTTAGCATATTGACATATATTCTGAAAATTTCATACAATTTAGTTGAAGGCGCTTCAAGTTATAAGCAAGAAGCATGCGAAAAAATGTGGGAATTTTTAAAGAAACCTTTATATCTTCCCGAATATTCCAGCTATTTTTACGAAAATACATGTAAATATTGCGCATAACACACAAAATAATTGACCAAAAACGCAAACCATTATCAGATTTCAGTGAAATGGGGTGAGCCAAAATCCCTTTTCGACATCAACAATATCTCTTCGGTCCCCAAAATGCCCTCGAATCTTCAATGTAAATTTGAGTTAAAACTATTCTTTAAATGGTCGAATTTCGAGGAGATATTTGAAAAAATGTGCAAATTTCAAAAAGTGACAGCAATTGTGGCAAGCGCTGTATTATTTTAAATGCCATCTGCTGCCTCTAGATAGCGTTTGCGTATCTGTGTTCCTAGGTAATTTTGGTTGCTTATCATATACCTGATCTTCCCGTTCATTTTTGTCAGATATTTTTGAAACACCCTGTATTAAGTGTCGATACGTTAAGTTTTGTTCTACAGGGATTTCTGTATTTATATTATTTATTTATTCACTCGTATCGCATTTCCTGTGCATAAAAAACCCCGATATTCTCTCCTCTTTGATGAAATATTCTGAGTAGAATCAATGGCAAGAAAATAAAATAAGCAAATGTAATTTTGTTGAAAGGGGGAAAATATCTGCTAAGATCAGTTTGATGCATGCTTTCAAAATCCATCATATATCTTAACGAAGATTTTTTATAGTAAACAACAAAAGAGATCTCTCTTTTTTTTTATTACTGTCACCTGGAAAACGCTTGTACGCTATCGAAGAATAGAGAATGTTTATGTTAGAAATAATTAAAACTCATATAAGAATTAACATTGTCAATTCTTGCCGTTCGTACCTTTTGTTTCTAAAAAGTTCAAAAAAGTAAAACGGTAACATCTGGTTTGGAGAGAAGTACAAATTTGAATATGACAACATAAAGCTATTAATAAAAAAATCCTGAAAGTTCTTATGAACTACAGATACAAATACCAAATGGGATCATCAAACTTTTCCGATCATAAATTTTTATTTCATTCTACAACTGAATAATTAAATAAAAATAATCCAATTCGATTCAATTTATTAAAATTTGCCCGATGGCTATATTCAATAAATATTTCTTAATATGAAATCTTGTAATATCATCACGAAATTAAGATATCAAAAATTTCACATTTTTTTGTGTAAAGAAAATCATTTTCTTAAACCTCTCTAGGTTGAAAAGCCTAGAACCGTTGCTTGAAAATGCTGGTTTCAGTGCGAAACGACGCTTTGGTATTTAGCCTTGGGTAGCAACAAAGTTATGACCTCTTTTTTGTCCGAAAACCTTATATCTTCAGCAGTTTTTTACCCTCTACTCAAAGGTCAAGGAGGGGCAAAAACACACGTCACAAGAAGACACTCCGGCGCTTGTCAGTAAACACGGGAAAGTAAATTGCAGCACTTTCATTGGACGATAAAAACTAGGAGGGAGGGGGAGTAATAGCAGAGAGTCACTTTCCCAGATTGCCTCGGTATTGCGGTGGTTGACACCTTTTACTTACTTTAATGGCGATAACACGTCAAAGTGGCACGTGATTGTTCTGGAAAGGTGGAAGGTCGTATTGCGTTAATGGATTTTGTTAATTAATACTTATATTAATTATAGGGATGAAAACGTTTTCTAGCATAAGTAAGATTCTGAAATTCTGATGCAATTAAAAATCGATATTTACCATCAAAGAAATTTATTTCAAAATGTCACTCGCTAATAATTCTTTTTTTTAATAAAATATATTGAATACACATAAATAGCCCTTCTCTGCTATCTCTTTACTATATTAGGGAAAGGACTATCTAATTAGATAAAAGGTGTGAATCATAGGCGTGAATCAAAGTGCGTGATCGAAAGGCAATATGTTAAGTGAGCGCTTCCCGTGAAAATCCGAAAAAAAG